>JAODXP020005773.1:0-109431 GCA_027497455.2 Sardinella longiceps | reverse complement strand
CACATTGCAACAAGACAAAGCAGGACATTGGTGATCATTAGGTTGTTATCTCCATGTAACTCACCTATGTGATCCTGATTGAGGCAGATCAGCAACACCATCAGAGCACAAGGGATGAGTGTCATTTTCCTCTTCTTCCTAATTTACTCTATGTGTACTGTATGTGCGTCTTTGTGTGTGCATGTGTGTGTGTGTGTGAGAGAGAGAGAGAGAGAGAGAGAGAGAGGGAGAGTGGGGGGATGTTTCAGAACAACTCTGGTAACTAATTGATATACTGTTTAAGTGTCTGACTGTTTTTTTTTTTTTTTTTTTTTTCGTGTTTACGTGTTTCCTTCCTTATATGTGACGTGTATAAGATCAGGTTCAAGCCCATCCTGTTTCTGGTGTGGTCTGTGTGGTTTTCAGAAATGATAGCAGACACATGTTAGTGATGCCTTTCATGGGGTTAATGGAAGAAGAGTTGAGATTACAGTAATAAAAGATAGACTAAAATATGTTTCTCCCATTCTGGCATCAGCTGCATTTACAAGTCAGTGGAAGTCTCCTTCATGCATGAAATTTGAAAAGGCTACTCAGTTGAAAGTTGTCTACTCAGATAAGTAAACCACAAACAGCAAATGAATAAGACTGCCATTATGTGTTTTGGTGTGTGTCTGTGTGTGCATGATGGATGGTGTCTATGAGTAGGGTATAGTGGTAGTTTAGGCACCATGTTTTGAGTGAGTTTGAGAGCCTGAGAAAATGACATGACACTGTCACATGTGTTAACCAAAGCTAGTGTTTGGCTGTGGACTTGAGCACAACTAGTGCGTGCGTGTGAGTGTGTGCATGCTCGTGTTTGTGTGTGTGTGTGTGTGTGTTTGTTAGGCTTTGGCTTTGTTAGGTCCTCCTGTTCTTTGAGTGGTTGATTGAGTGGAAAACCACATACACCACTTCTGCTTCAGCATACATGGTGAACATACACAAATCCATATATACAGAAACACATATCATGTCTGCATAAAGGCTTGCATGCATACATGAGTGGCTGCACACTTGGGTCTTGCATGATGTGGCTCACCTCCTGTTTTCTACTTTGTCTTGCCGCATTAATGGTTTTGAGAAGTGATATTGCAGAACTCATGTTATAAAAAAAGAGTCTTTGAGATCTTGTTCAGTGTGTCTGAGATCATGGGAAACATGGGAAACCTACCTATTAGTTTTTTGTTTGTGTCACCATGCTGCAACTTTGACTTAAAGGAGTGACTGACCACAGAGGACTGCAGATCACTGATGCCTATGACATGATCTGCTGTTCTTGCATTCTCACCACCCCCGAAAGACATTCATTCATTCATTCATTCATTCATTAATCCATCTATTTATTTATTTATTTATTTACTATTGCAGAATTAACAGAGGTCCCTTTTTACTATATCTTGCTTAGTTGTGTTTCATTGACTCCAGCTTTCTAAGGTTTCTGTTAAAAAGAATGACCACTTTTACAACAATTCTGACATGATGGATATAATAGGCTACTTTATTTATCCGGAAGGAAATTAAGGAAAGATGAAAGCATCATGAATTGAATGTTTAGTTTGTAGTCAGCATGGCTCAGCCACTGATACTATTAGACACTTGGCAGATATGGATCCTGTCCATCCTGCAAGCAAAGCCACCTTCAGTGGCCAATAACTCATTTGTGAGTACCTCTGCTTCTAACAATGTACTCTACAAAGTGGCTGTAGGCCCATAGTGTTTGGGATGTTTTGTGGAGAAAATGAGTGTAATTTCAGTGTGTAGTGAGTAAACCTCAATCAACGTCTGTTAGTGGTGTATGAGTTACTTCCTTTGACTGTGCATTTGACCACCACTACATGAAACAAGTGAAACTATAGTGTGTATAGAACTTCGCTATGTGATTGAAGGCCACTGCGGATGAATAATACTGCATGACAAGTATGACAAGAACCGGGATGGTTAAAAGATTTTTTAATTAAACGTTTACAAAAAAGGTTGTACAAGACCGACTTGGTAAAATAGTCTAATACTGTCCAAACAATTTTGCTTTAACTGTCTTATCCAAGCTATGTGCCACAACCTATTATGGTAGTCTGATTAAATAGCCTAGATGACAAGCTGAAAAATAAAAAAATATTTCAGGAAAAAAATAATACTGAAACAGTGATTAAATGAGTTTATGAAGGCATATGGGGTACATCATCATCAGTGTGAAGTATCAAGGATAAAGCCTGAAGTATAAAATATTATTTCAACAGAATAACTACTGTATACCTTTGTATAAATAGGTATAATGTCCAGTATCACTACTCTTATACAGCAGGCCCACAGCTAGTACTTACAGTTGAAACCAAGAACTTTGCATATACAAGCTAGAGTTGACAAAAAAGAGGAATTTTAAAAATCATCTTATCAGAATTGATCCTATCCTATCCTATCCTACTATGCATCCCAATATAAAGTTTACTTGGCATGGAATTAAAATAGCCCCACATCTTCTCGTAATACTACTTGATGATGCAGCATGTTGTTTTCTGCCCTCTTCAGGATGAACATAAAAGGCATCACATGGCTACAATGACTGGCTGGTTGCAACATGTGAGTCTTGAAAGGAAAGGCAGAGGATAAACATTATTGTAATGAGGATCATTAAATATGATGAAATATTAATGTGTACATTTTACTCAAAATCGAGGTGTGTGGGGAGGGGGACAGAATGGAGTTGTATTAGGCAGAATGAAATCAATATAAGTGTACTAAAGACTGTTATACTGTTATCTGCAGTATTCCTCTCACCTGATCTCTTCCTGTAGATGACTGTAATTATGATCACAGGGACAAATAGACTGGCAGTGGTAACAACCCTAACAGCCAAATGGACACCTGAGAGAGAGAGAGAGAGAGAGAGAGAGAGAGAGAGAGAGAGAGAGAGAGAGAGAGAGAGTTGCAGAGGGGGAGAAAGAGTACAGAGAAAGCATTCATACATACTAACATATTAACAGACACATGATTTGCACACAAAGATCATTGGTATCCAGTCAGTTTTTCCATGGGAGACTATAGGCAGAGGGGTTTAGGTTACTGAGGTCAATGATGGTGCTTTTTCCCTGTGATCATTTGCACACACCCATACATCACACACTTGCACATACTCTCACACACCCGCTGTCTTACCTGAGGAGTAGGTAGATGGGCAGTGGTCTACAAGAAGAAAACCTCAAAGGTTAGTCACATTCAAAGGTTTAAAATATGTTTCTTTAAACAGTACAGGTAAGATTAAAGTAAATAAATTTTCAAAAGTAAAGATTCCAAAATCAATCTTTACTTGCTGAAACCGTTTCACCACATTATATGTTTCATTATAAGCAAATTATTTTCATATCAATAGTAGGCCACACTTGTATAAACTATCAATTACTTTGTGAAATATTTATTGAACGCCAGACATCTCCATCAATGCCCCAAACTCGTATAGTAAGCGAGCCTGGCACGCCCTCCCAGTGACATAACACCTTCGGAGTTACTGTCGCTGGTCTGGCCAGCTGCTGATCGGGCAGGACTTGTGAATTCCCCAAAACTGGGGAACTGCCCCCAGTGTGCTTCGGCACAGCATTTTCTAACATCGACCAGTAGCAAACCGAGGCATTTCAGGGAGGCGGGTCAACCATGCGCTTTGAGAAACTTTGTTATACGGGCTCTTGGTCAGACCAAAGTCTCGTAGAGCTTTGAATGTCGATGGCAATCAGGCTAATAGTAAGTAATATTGGAGTGAAAACACATCAATTTCTCCCCCTATTGATTGAAAAAAAAAAAAAAAACACGCTCAGTTTCTGCTCAGGTCCACTCACATGCCCTATTCATGTGCATCATATTAGCCTACTACATGTCAGTGCTTACAACGTTGAATTCCTATGAGGGACTAGCCTGACAAGCCAGACTATAACATAAAATGTATAGTTTGGCCATGAGGGATAGAGCCTGGCGGAATCTTTTCAACTGCCTCTGCATGCAATAGGTTAGCCACAACTCCAGTGTGTTGTTTCCTAGTCTCTCAGTGTGGTATGGCAGCTGCCATGTTGCAGACCAGAAAGCACTACAGAGGGTGGTGAAAACAGCAGAGAAGATCACATGATCAGCTCTACCATCCATTCAAGACCTGTATCCATCCCGTTGTCAAAGAAGAGCCATCAACATCATCAAAGACACTACCCACCCCTCACACGCACTGTTCACCCTCCTCCCTTCTGGTAAGCGCTACAGCAGTATGCGCTGCAGAACAACCAGACTCAGCAACAGCTTTTTCCCACAAGCCATCAGACTGCTGAACTCACTCCAGAGAACAATACTGTCCCCCCCCCCACACTTCTTGATTCTGCGGGTAGAAAGTAAGAATTATATTTTTTAACCTACATACAACATAGATAAGTACATCACTGGATGCGTATATAGACGATTTATTTAGGCCCTCTCTAATGGCATATTGGACATGTCCTTGCAGAGGCTAACTCTGTCGAGGCCACAAAACAAGACACACCATGACTGTTACCGTCCACCAAGGCTTCACATATCTCTTGTGTGTTATTCAATAGGTTTCACAAAATGGCAAGGCTCTTTGGATAAAATACACTGTTCATTTACTAATTGTTACTTGCTGAGTGCATCATGCTTTTGTTCTGTAGCTTACCTGATCCATGGTTTGATTGAGCAGTGGTGGTGCTTGTGCTTTTGGAGGATGATTTCACGGTGGTGGTGGTAGTGGTGGTGGTGGTGGTAGTGGAGGTGATGGTTTTCACACCTGTCAAGGACAATGCAACACAAATGAAAACAAAATGCAAAACAATGGCATTTGCAACATAACAAATTAATCTGTTTTACAATGTGGATAATCATGCTGTAGTCTCATCTCATCAAAAGTGCTCATATATTGAAGACATTAAATACGGGGTAGAAGATGGCTTTCTGAATCACATTTTGGCATGTTCTGACAAGTCACAGGAAGGGATGGGAAAAAAACACCAAATCATCCTGTACGTCCAAACAAACAAATCAGTGGTGAAAGACAACCTGTAAGAGTGAGGTTTGAGGTCTCTTTTTGAGAACATTTGAGGTCTAACAATGTGTGAAGGAGCATGTCCAGATGTGGAGTCTGAAGAAAAGGGATGGGTCCCTTTTGATACTTTCAAAATGTTGTGTGGTGTGCCATCCTCTCTATAAAAAAATGCCCTTTCAGGATTAGTAGTTTCAAAAGATATCACTTTCCTCATAATGGGGATAGTAAAGGTAGCCTGTTATTTGAGCTTACGTGTTTAACAAATTGGGAAAATTGTATGTCTGCAAAAAGACTACTGCCCGTTTTGTCAAGCCCAACCATATTGTATATAAAGGGGATGCTTGATATTTTTGCAGCATTTTTAATTGAACTAATTTCTGCTGTAGGTTTTTTTAAAAAAATCTATATGGAAGTTATTGTGTTATTCCAGATGTGACTGCCATAAATTTGTGAGCAACTGTGCAATGATGTTTTACAAATATCAGCAGTGGTGTTATATGCCAGTAAAATGGTCATTTCACAACACAGCAGAAAAGCAGCCATTTAAAATCTAACTCACAGGAATAAAACATGTAGCAAAAATAACACACTTTGTTTAGATTTTCGGTACAAGAGTGAGCTATAATTTCTAACCTTCCTCTGTGATGGTGTAGTGAGCAGACACATGAACATTCCCTGAAGTCAGCTGGCATCTCCACGTTTTTTATGGAAATGATTCCTAGGCGTCTCACTCAGTGTTATGTTACAGGGAGATACAGTTATGATCCTGTGATTTGTGGAGTTCCTCAGCCGAGCTCCAGTCTTATCCACCCAGCTCAGTCTGACTCCTTTACCTCCCACTGATCCTCCACAGTTATCAGGTGTGTGCAGGGTGCAGCTGAGAGTCACATGACTGCCTGGCTCCATCTCAGTCAGTCTAGGGGAGGCAGAGACTGTAGAAAACATCACATAGTGAGTCTCTGAAATCATTTAACATAAACAATGACATTTTAGCATTGATGCTACTAGTCAGACACACTGAACCACACTTTCCACTGGTGGTAATTTCCATGGCCTATTGCACCAGCAACGTATGAAAACTTACCATACAAAATCATCAGATCAACTGTAGCATCACCTCCAAGTTGTTTCCCACCCTCTCTCTCATACTGCTGACAGGTATACAGTCCAGTATCCCCAGGGGTGACATCAGTGATGTGCAGGGAACAGTTAGAGTGCAGCCTGAGTCTCTTAGTTCTTTGACAATGATCTGATTTGGGTTCAGATGTACAATCACTGGATTTGATCTTCCCAAGTTTAACTACCTCATCAGATAGTTTCTCCATCACTATATGTCCATGAAGTTGTAGAACAGTCAGGGTTTACCACATTGGCACAGGGCAGAGTGGCCTCCTGCCCAACACTGGAGAACACTGTGCTGGTTTCCGCTCTCACACCTGACAAGAGAAACTTTTGATCAGTTACTGTACAGGTCATGTGTTGGACATACATTTGGTCTGCTACATGAAATGCTACAAGAATATTTTCTCCGATTAACAGAGGTATGATGACACAGCGACAGAAGTGTGAGAGCTGTGAGCAGGTAAAGATGTCAACTATGCTTTACGACCTTACACATTTGGCTGACCAGATCATTTCACAGATTTGGTATGCTTTCTGCTTCATAGGATCATTTTCTATTCAAGTAATATGGAGTGCTACACTGTGTGTCATCTGTCACAACCACACACAGAACACTCACACACACAGACAGGTTGCACATTGCAACAGGACAAAGCAGAACATTGATGTTTTTTAGGTTGTTATTTCCATGTAACTCACCTATGTGATCCTGATTGAGGCAGATCAGCAACACTATCAGAGCACAGGGGATGGGTGCCATCTTCCTCTCCTGCCAACTCTTCTGTGTGTGTGTGTGTGTGTGTGGCTGCAACAAACAGGCTGGTGTGTGTGTATGTGACAGAGAGAGAGAGAGAGCGAGAGAGAGAGAGAGAGAGAGAGAGAGAGAGAGAGAGAGAGAGAGAGAGAGTGGAATAGGGGTGTTTCAGTACAACTCTGGTAACTAATTGATATACTGTTTAAGTGTCTGACTTTTTGTGTGTGTGTCTGCGTGTTTCCTTCCTTATATGTGAGGTGCATAAGATCAGGTTCAAGCCCATCCTGTTTCTGGTGTGGTCTGTGTGGTTTTCAGAAATGATAGCAGACACATTTTAGTGATGCCTTTCATGGGGTTAATGGAGAGAAGAAGAGTTGAGATTAATAAAAGATAGACTGAAATATGTTTCTCCCATTCTGGCATCAGCTGCATTTACAGTAAGTCAGTGGAGGTCTCCTTCATGCATGAAATTTAAAAAGGCTACTCAGTTGAAAGTTGTCTACTCAGATAAGTGAACCACTAACAGCAAATGAATAAGACTGTCATTATGTGTTTTGGTGTGTGTCTGTGTGTGCATGATGGATGGTGTCTATGAGATAGAGTTTAGGCACCAGCATGTTTTGAGTGAGGGTGAGAGCCTGAGAAAATGACATGACACTGTCACATGTGTTAACCAAAGCTAGTGTTTGGCTGTGGACTTGAGCACAACTAGTGTGTGTGTGTGTGTGTGTGTGTGTGTGTGTGTGTGTGTGTGTGTGTGTGTGCACACGCGCATTTGTGTGTGTGTGTGTGTGTGTGTGTGTGTGTCTGTGTGTGTGGTAAGGTTTGTTAGGCTTTGGCTTTGTTAGGTCCTCCTGTTCTTTGAGTGGTTGATTGAGTGGAAAACCACATACACCACTTCTGCTTCAGCATACATGGTGAACATACACAAATCCATATATACACAAACACATATCATGTCTGCATAAAGGCTTGCATGCATACATGAGTGCATGTCTGCTCACTTGGGTCTTGCCTGTTGTGGCTCACCTCCTGTTTCTATTTTATTTTGCCGCATTAATGGTTTTGAGAAGTGATATTGCAGAACTCATGTTATAAAAAAGAGTCGGTCAAATCTTCTTCAGTGTGTCTGAGATCATGGGAAACATGTTCATAGGACTAATGCTAAATGTGCTCATCTCTTCCTGAGTCTGAATTGCAATGGATAGACCTATTATTTTTTTTGTTTGTGTCACCATGCTGCTACTTTGACTTAAAGGAGTGACTGACCACAGAGGACTGCAGATCACTGATGCCTATGACATCAATCTTCTGTTCTTGTATTCTCACCACCGCCGAAAGACATTCATTCATTCAATGAATTTATTTCTTCTTCTTTTTTTTTAACGTATTTTATTTAATGAATGAATTAATTTATTTATTTCTTTATTTATTATTACATTTAATTGAATTAATAAAGAGGTCCCTTTATTTACTGTATCTTGCTTAGTTATGTTTCATTGACTGCAGCTCTCTAAGGTTTCGTTAAAAGAAAATGAACACTTTTACGACACAGCTCCAACTTACTAACTTCTAACAATGTACTTTACAAAGAGGCTGTAGGCCCAAAGTGTTTGGGAGGTTTTGTGGAGAAAATGAGTGTAATTTCAGTGGGGGTGTAGTGAGTAAACCTCAATCTACGTCTGTTAGTGGTGTATGAGTTACTTCCTTTAACTGTGCATTTGACCACCACCACTACATGAAACTAGTGAAACTACAGTGTCTTTTCAAACTTCACTATATGATTGAAGGCCACGGCAGATGAATATCCTGCATGACAAGGAGGACAGAACCGGGATGGATGAAACATTTATTTAATTTAACATTTAAAAAAAGTTTGTACAAGACTGACTGGGTAAAATAGTCTAATACTGTACCAAACAATTTTGCTTTAACTGTCTTATCCAAGCTATGCACCACAACCTATTATGGTAGTCTGATTAGATAGATGACAAGCTGACAAATAAAAAAATATTTCAGGAAAAAAATGATACTGAAACAGTGAATAGAGTAAATGAGTTGTATGAAGGCATATGGGGTACATCATCATCAGTGTGAAGTATCAAGGATAAAGCCTGAAGTATAAAATATTATTTCAACAGAATAACTACTGTATACCTTTGTATAAATAGGTATAATGTACAGTATCACTACTCTTATACAGCAGGCCCACAGCTAGTATTTACAGTTGAAACCAAGAACTTTGCATATACAAGCTAGAGTTGACAAAAAAGAGGAATTTTAAAAATCATCTTATCAGAATTGATCCTATCCTATCCTACTATGCATCCCAAGATAAAGTTTACTTGACATGGAATTAAAATAGCCCCACATCTTCTCGTAATACTTGATGATGCAACATGTTGTTTTCTGCCCTCTTCAGGATGAACATAAAAGGCATGACATGGCTACAATGACTGGCTGGTTGCAACATGTGAGTCTTGAAAGGAAAGGCAGAGGATAAACATTATTGTAATGAGGATCATTAAATATGATGAAATATTAATGTGTACATTTTACTCAAAATCGAGGTGTGTGGGGAGGGGGACAGAATGGAGTTGTATTAGGCAGAATGAAATCAATATCAGTGTAATAAAGACTGTTATCTGCAGTATTCCTCTCACCTGATCTCTTCCTGTGGATGACTGTAATTATGATCACAGGGACAAATAGACTGGCAGTGGTAACAACCCTAACAGCCAAGTGGACACCTGAGAGAGAGAGAGAGAGAGAGAGAGAGAGAGAGAGAGAGAGAGAGAGAGAGAGAGAGAGAGAGAGAGAGAGAGAGAGAGAGAGAGAGAGAGAGCATTCATACATGCTAATATTGTACAGACACATGCTTTGCACATCAGTTTTGCCATGGGAGACTATAGGCAGAGGGGTTTAGATTAATGAGGTCAACGTTGTTGCTTTTTTCCTTGTGATTATTTTCACACACTCAAACACGCATCACACACTTACACATACTCTCACACACCGGCTGTCTCACCTGAGGAGTGGGTACATGGGCAGTGGTCTACATTGGCTGTGTCCTCAGGAGTGAAAGAGGTGAACACTTTGGTGGTGACACCTAGTGGTGAAGAAAACCTCAAAGGTTAGTCACATAAAGAGGTTTATATGTTTCTTTAAACAGTACAGATAAGATAATAAGTTTTCAAAAGTAAAGATTTCAAAATGAATCTTTACTTGCTGAAACAGTTTAACCACATTATAGCCTACATTTCATTATAACATTTAATTATAAGCAAATTTTCATAGGAGTAGACCACATTTGTGTGTATATTATCTATATCTGTATTTTAGAAGATGAATTTTCATTAGATTTGGGCATGCCCCAAACTCGTGTAGTAAGCGATATTGGAGTAAAAATGGAGTGAGACACATCAACTGCTCCCCCTATTGATAAAAAAAAACATGCTCAACTTCTGCTCAGTTTCCTTCACATGCTCTATTCATGTGCACCAGATAATATTCTTCCCTACTACATGTCAGTGCTCACAACGTTGTGTTTTCTATGAGGGACTAACATAAACATAACAATAACATAACAATAACATAACAACATAAACATAACAATAACATAACAAAAACATAACAATAACATAACAAAAACATAACAATAACATAAAATGTATAGTCTGGCGGCGATGGATAGAGCATGGCGGAATATTTTAAACTGCCTCTGCATGCAATAGGTTAGCCACAACTCCTTGAACACATAGTGTGTTGTGATGAGATAGAGACCAATACCACCAATGTCTGAATACAGTTTCCTGGCTGATGGCTGGATGAAATACGGCTCAGGCTTTATGGTAGAAAGGTACAGTAGATCATGAATATCTATTCATCTTTGAGTTGAACTTTCAGTTACCCTTAATGTTATCTCATCCACTGTTTCCTGTTTGGGTGGCACTTATGTTGAATCTATGAATCATCACCAGGTTCCCCTCAGGATCCACCATGCAATGTCAACCTGTTTGCACCAAACCTGACTTGCGTTTACTGTAAGTGTACCCTTGGAGGCAGTTACTTGGTTAGTCAGGTGGACACTAGGTTACAGGCGACAGGCGATTTTAGTAAAAGGGGCTTTAGAGAGTGCAACACAGAGAGCCATAAACGAGCAGAGAACAGAGCAAGGTAAAACAATTTAACAGATTATAATCTAGTATCAAAGCCATAAACAATAAAGATGTAGGCAGTACATGCTTCTTCTCACTCAGTTGAAATGTTGCATATAACAACACAAACAATATCCAACAGTATCTCCCTGTACATATCAGACACCTAAAATAAAGTCAGTTCACCTCTTGATTCTGCGGGTAGAAAGTAAGAATTATGTTTTTTAACCTACATCCAACATAGATAAGTTCACCACTGGATGCTTATATAGACGATTTATTTAGGCCCTCTCTAATGGCATATTGGACATGTCCTTGCAGAGGCTAACTCTGTCAAGGCCACAAAACAAGACACACCATGACTGTTACCGTTCACCAAGGCTTCACATATCTCTTGTGTGTTATTCAATAGGTTTCACAAAATGGCTCTATGGATAAAATACACTGTTCATTTACCTATTGTTAGTTGCTGAGTGCATCATGCTTTTGTTCTGTAGCTTACCTGATCCATGGTTTGATTGAGCAGTGGTGGTGCTTGTGCTTTTGGAGGATGATTTCACAGTGGTGGTGGTAGTGGAGGTGATGGTTTTCCCACCTGTCAAGGACAATGCAACACAAATGAAAACAAAATGCAAAACAATGGCAACATAACAAATTAATCGGTTTTACAATGTGGATAATCATGCTGTAGTCTCATCAAAAGTGCTCATATAGGCTATTGAAGACATTAAATAAGATGGTTTTCTGAATCACACTTTGGCATGTTCTGACATAAAGTCACAGGAAGGGATGGGAAAAAAACCACCCAATCGTCCTGTACTTCCAAACAAACAAATCAGTAGTTAGAGACAACCTGTAAGAGTGTTTGGCATTTGAGCTCTAACAAAGTGTCAAGGAGCATGTCCAGGAGTGGAGTCTGAAAAAAAGGGATGGGTCCCTTTTGATACTTTCAAAATGTTGTGTGGTATACCATCCTCGCTATAAAAAATATCCCTTTCAGGAGTAGTTTCAAAAGATTACTTTTATTTATTCACTATAGCACTCCTCATAATCTCTCCATCAAGTAACCAGTAGGCTAAATAAATGGGGATAGTAAAGGTAGCCTGTTATTTGAGCTTACGTGTTTAACAAATTGGGAAAATTCTATGTCTGCAAAAAGACTGCTGTCCATTTGTTTTGTCAAGCCCACCCATATAAAGGGGATGCTTGATATTTTTGCAGCATTTTTAATTGAATTAATTTCTGCAGTAGGTTTTTTCTTAATCAATATCGAAGTTATTGTGCTATTCCAGATGTGACTGCCATAAATTCGTGAGCAACCATGCAATGATGGTTTACAAAAATCAGCAGTGGTGTTTTATGCTAGTAAAAATGGTCATTTCACAACACAGCAGAAAAGCAGCCATTTAAAATCTAACTCACAGGAATAAAACAGGTAGCAAAAACAACACATTTTGTCTTGATTATCGGTACAAGAGTGAGCCATAATTTCTAACCTTCCTCTGTGATGGTGTAGCTAGCAGACACATGAACATTCCCTGCAGTCAGCTGGCATCTCCACGTTTTTTTATGGAAATGATTCCTAGGCATCTCACTCAGTGTTATGTTACAGGGAGATACAGTTATGATCCTGCGATTTGTGGAGTTCCTCAGCCCAGCTCCAGTCTTATCCACCCAGCTCAGTCTGACTCCTTTACCTCCCACTGACCATCCACAGTTATCATATGTGTGCAGTGTGCAGCTGAGAGTCACAGGACTGCCTGCCTCCATATCAGTCACTCTAGGGGAAGCAGAGACTGTAGAAAACATCACATAGTGAGTCTATGAAATCATTTAACATACAATGATATCAGCATTGATGCTACTAATCACACACACTGAACCACACTTTCCACTGGTGGTCATTTTCATGGCCTATTGCTCAAGCAACATATGAAAACTTACCATATAAAATAGTCAGATAAACTGTAGCATCATCTCCAAGTTGTTTCCCACCCTCTCTCTCATACTGCCGACAGGTATACAGTCCAGAATCCCCAGGGGTGACATCAGTGATGTGCAGGGAACAGTTAGAGTGCAGCCTGAGTCTCTTAGTTCTTTGACAAGGATCTGATTTGGGTTCAGATGTACAATCACTGGATTTGATCTTCCCAAGGTTAACTACCTCATCAGATAGTTTTCCATCACTATATGTCCATGAAGTTGTAGAACAGTCAGGGTTTACCACATTGGCACAGGGCAGAGTGGCCTCCTGCCCAACACTGGAGAACACTGTGCTGGTTTCCGCTCTCACACCTGACAAGAGAAACTTTTGATCAGTTACTGTACAGGTCATGTGTTGGACATACATTTGGTCTGCTACATGAAATGCTACAAGAATATTTTCTCCGATTAACAGAGGTATGATGACACAGCGACAGAAGTGTGAGAGCTGTGAGCAGGTAAAGATGTCAACTATGCTTTACGACCTTACACATTTGGCTGACCAGATCATTTCACAGATTTGGTATGCTTTCTGCTTTATAGGATCATTTTCTATTCAAGTAATATGGAGTGCTACGCTGTGTGTCATCTGTCACAACCACACACAGAACACTCACACACACAGACAGGTTGCACATTGCAACAGGACAAAGCAGAACATTGATGTTTTTTAGGTTATGTTATTTCCATGTAACTCACCTATGTGATCCTGATTGAGGCAGATCAGCAACACTATCAGAGCACAGGGGATGGGTGCCATCTTCCTCTCCTGCCAACTCTTCTGTGTGTGTGTGTGTGTGTGTGTGTGTGCTGCAACAAACAGGCTGGTGTGTGTGTATGTGACAGAGAGAGAGAGAGAGAGAGCGAGAGAGAGAGACAGAGAGAGAGAGAGAGAGTGGAATAGGGGTGTTTCAGTACAACTCTGGTAACTAATTGATATACTGTTTAAGTGTCTTTTTTTTTTCCCTCATGTTTGCGTGTTTCCTTCCTTATATGTGACGTGTATAAGATCATGTTCAAGCCCATCTTGTTTCTCGTGTGATCTGTGTGGTTTTCAGAAATGATAGCAGACACATGTTAGTGATGCCTTTCATGGGGTTAATGGAAGAAGAGATGAGATTAATAAAAGATAGACTGAAATATGTTTCTCCCATTCTGGCATCAGCTGCATTTACAGTAAGTCAGTGGAGGTCTCCTTCATGCATGAAATTTAAAAAGGCTACTCAGTTGAAAGTTGTCTACCTAGATAAGTAAGTCTGTGTGTGCATGATAGATGGTGTCTATGAGTAGGGTATAGTGGTAGTTTAGGCACCAGCATGTTTTGAGTGAGTTTGAGAGCCTGAGAAAATGACATGACACTGTCACATGTGTTAACCAAAGCAAGTGTTTGGCTGTGGACTTGAGCACAACTAGTGCTTGCGTGTGAGTGTGAATGTGCGCATGCGTGTGTGTGTGTGTGTGTGTGTGTGTGTGTGTGTGTGTGTGTGTGTGGTAAGGTTTGTTAGGCTTTGGCTTTGTTAGGTCCTCCTGTGCTTTGAGTGGTTGATTGAGTGGAAAACCACATACACCACTTTTGCTTCAGCATACATGGTGAACATACACAAATCCATATATACAGAAACACATATCATGTCTGCATAAAGGCTTGCATGCATACATGAGTGGCTGCACACTTGGGTCTTGCCTGTTGTGGCTCACCTCCTGTTTCTATTTTATCTTGCCGCATTAATGGTTTTGAGAAGTGATATTGCAGAACTCATGTTATAAAAAAGAGTCGGTCAGATCTTGTTCAGTGTGTCTGAGATCATGGGAAACTTGAGTGCATAGGACTAATGCTAAATGTGTTCATCTCTTCCTGAATCTGAATTGCAATGGATAGACCTATTAGTTTTTTGTTTGTGTCACCATGCTGCTACTTTGACTCAAAGGAGTGACTGACCACAGAGGACTGCAGATCACTGATGCCTATGACATCAATCTTCTGTTCTTGCATTCTCACCACCCCGAAAGACATTCATTCATTCAATGAATTTATTTCTTTAACTTATTTTATTTAATGAATGAATTAATTTATTTATTTCTTTATTTATTATTGCAGAATTAATAAAGAGGTCCCTTTATTTATTGCATCTTGCTTAGTTATGTTTCATTGACTGCAGCTTTAAGGTTTCGTTAAAAGAAAATGACCACTTTTACCACACAGCTCCAACTTACTAACTTCTAACAATGTACTTTACAAAGAGGCTGTAGGCCCAAAGTGTTTGGGAGGTTTTGTGGAGAAAAAAAGTGTAATTTCAGTGGGGTGTAGTGAGTAAACCTCAATCGACGTCTGTTAGTGGTGTATGAGTTAGGCTACTTCCTTTGACTGTGCATTTGACCACCACCACAACATGAAACGAGTGAAACTACAGTGTCTTTTCAAACTTCACTATGTGATTGAAGGCCACTGCGGATGAATATAGTGCATGACAAGTATGACAAGAACCGGGATGGATAAAACATTTTTTATTTAAACGTTTACAAAAAGGCTGTACAAGACTGACTGGGTAAAATAGTCTAATACTGTACCAAACAATTTTGCTTTAACTGTCTCATCTAAGCTACATGTATGCGCCACAACACCTATTATGGTAGTCTGATTAGATGACAAGCTGACAAATAAAAAAATATTTCAGGAAAATGAAGGCATATGAGGTACATCATCATCAGTGTGAAGTATCAAGGATAAAGCCTGAAGTATAAAATATTGTTTCAACAGAATAACTACAGTATATAAAAAGGCATAACGTAATATAATCACTACTCTTATACATCAGGCCCACAGCTAAAACTTACAGTTGAAACCAGAACTTTGCATACACAAGCTAGAGTTGACAAAAAAGAGGAATTTTAAAAATCATCTTATCGGAATTGATCTTCATGCCTTATAAAAATATAACCCTTTATGAAAACCTTATAAAAATATATATAACCTTTAAGGACACCAATTTACTTTGTGAATAAATTATGTATTGTAAATAAATGTTCTTCTTATATATCCCTGCAGTAGGTTAAGTTCCTAGGCAGGCAGATTATACTTTTAATGGCCAGCTATTTCATGGATCCAGGATACTATGCATCCCAATATGAAGTTTACTTGGTTTGGAATTACAGGTAAAATAGCCCCACATCTTGTCGTAATAGTACTTGATGATGCAGCATGTTGTTTTCCGCCCTCTTCAGGATGAACATATAAAGGCACACAAGGATCACATGGCTACAATGACTGGCTGGTTGCAACATGTGAGTCTTGAAAGGAAAGGCAGAGGATAAACATTATTCTAATGAGGATCATTAAATATGATGAAATATTAATGTGTACATTTTACTCAAAATCGAGGTGTGTGGGGAGGGGATAGAATGGAGTTGTATTAGTCAGAATGAAATCAATATAAATGTAATAAAGACTGTTATACTGTTATCTGCAGTATTCCTCTCACCTGATCTCTTCCTGTAGATGACTGTAATTATGATCACAGGGACAAATAGACTGGCAGTGGTAACAACCCTAACAGCCATGTGGACACCTGAGAGAGAGAGAGAGAGAGAGAGAGAGAGAGAGAGAGAGAGAGAGAGAGAGAGAGAGAGAGTTGCAGAGGGGGAGAAAGAGTACAGAGAAAGCATTCATACATACTAACATATTAACAGACACATGATTTGCACACAAAATAGTCATTGGTATCCAGTCAGTTTTTCCATGGGAGACTATAGGCAGAGGGGTTTAGGTTACTGAGGTCAATGATGGTGCTTTTTTCCCTGTGATCATTTGCACACACCCATACATCACACACTTGCACATACTCTCACACACCTGCTGTCTTACCTGAGGAGTAGGTAGATGGGCAGTGGTCTACAAGAAGAAAACCTCAAAGGTTAGTCACATTCAAAGGTTTAAAATATGTTTCTTTAAACAGTACAAGATTAAAGTAAATAAGTTTTCAAAAGTAAAGATTCCAAAATCAATCTTTACTCGCTGAAACCGTTTCACCACATTATATGTTTCATTATAAGCAAATTTGCACACTTGTATAAACTATCAATTACTTTGTGAAATATTTATTGAATGCCAGACATCTCCATCAATGCCCCAAACTCGTATAGTAAGCTACCCTGGCACGCCCTCCCAGTGACGTAACACCTTCGGAGTTGCTGTCGCTGGTCTGGCCAGCTGCTGATCGGGCAGGACTTGTGAATTCCCCAAAACTGGGGAACTGCCCCCAGTGTGCTTCGGCACAGCATTTTCTAACATCGACCAGTAGCAAACCGAGGCATTTCAGGGAGGCGGGTCAACCATGCGCTTTCAGGGTATCTGCACATTTTTCAAGTACAAATTTAAAGACTTTTAAGACCTTTTCAAGACCTCTAAATGGAAAAATTAAGAACAGGGGCGCAACATATTGACCAACATATCAGTCATGGGATGCCTGTCTGAAATGACCACTTCAGCCTAAAATTGGAGGCTAAAAACAGCTGTTATTGGTATGTATAGTGGTGTTATTGCTACCTGTTGGAATGCAGCTTATTTGATATGGCTCATCATGCATAGCCTACCTGTTTCCACAATAGCCTACAGTACTTCGAAATCATTAATTAATCTGTAGGATAAACCGTTTATCACAGCAACTAGTGACCACCATAGATGAGTGGCTCTTGTGGCGTTCTTTCAAATGATATATGTATGACATTTGGGAGAGAAAAACTCTCCGAGTTATTAAATAGAAAAAAACTGATAGATTTGGAACTCATAAGCGCACGCGACCACATCGCAATATTAAATGCGTTCGCTGTTTTTATATCGCGAAGGGTCGGGTGGTGGGTAGAGGTAGGGGCAATTTTAAGGTTACCTGCTGTCATTCATGCACAATAATCTGAAGTTTGCCTCGACTCAAACAGAGTTAAAAGCCCGCCCATAATGAAAGCTGATTGTTTTACTCAGCAAAGTAAGCCAATCTGGACGCTCTTTGTCTTGCATGCACCCGACATGCTCACCGTTCCGTCAGGCACCGCTTCTCTCTCTGCCCCTCTCGCTCACTCTCTATGCGTGCATATTAAGATGCGTGATGTAGAGGTAAATGTTTCACGTGCATTCCGGGAGATCTTATTCAATTCACTGCCCCCAAAAGGTACGCTGGTCACTTTTTAAATTACGGTCAAAAATAACCGGATGGAGGTTTCATTCGTTCGGTCAAATAAATTTAATACCTTCTTCTGGAAAATTCCAGTCATTCCGAGCAATTTAAGACATTTTTAGGCCTTAAAAACCGATTATTGTATTTAAGACTTTTTAAGACTTTTTAAGGACCCGCGGGGACCCTGGCTTTGAGAAACTTTGTTATACGGGCTCTTGGTCAGACCAAAGTCTCGTAGAGCTTTGAATGTCGATGGCAATCAGGCTAATAGTAATATTGGAGTGAAAACACATCAATTTCTCCCCCTATTGATTGAAAAAAAAAAAAAAAAAAAAACACACTCAGTTTCTGCTCAGGTCCACTCACATGCCCTATTCATGTGCATCATATTAGCCTACTACATGTCAGTGCTTACAACGTTGAATCCTATATATCCTATCCTATACATCTCAGTTGTTTGTCTTAATTTTAACTGCACATTTGGAGCTTTGAGAAATGCAATTTCAGTCTGCGTGCAATGTACTGTTGCAGTGCTTGATTGACAATAAAGTTTGCTTTGACTTTGACTTGACTATGTTTCCCATGGCTGCTGGCTACATGAAATACAGCTCAGGCTTTGTGGTAGAAAGGCAAAGAAGGTTATGTTTTCGGTTACGTTGGTTTGTCTGTCTGTCTGTCTGTCGAGGATAACTCGAAAAGTACTGCACGGATTTGGATGAAATTTTCGGACAATGTGTATATTGGGACAAGCAAGAACTGACCACATTGCCTTGGCGGAGGTCTGCACTCTCTGAGCGCTTTTCTTGTCTTATACAATGTTTTCCTGTTTTGGGTGGCATTTATGTTGAATCTATGAATCATCAACCTGTTTTCCCCAGGATCCACCACCACCATGCAATGTTAACCTGTTTGCACCAAACCTGACCTGCGTTTACTGAAAGTTTACCCTTGGTTGGTCAGGTGGACACCTAGACCCATGTAGGTTACAGGCGATTTTAGTAAAGGGGGCTTCAGAGAGTGCAACTCAGAACTGGAGCCATAATCGAGTAGAGCACAGAAAGGTAAGGGAACTAAACAGATGATAGCCTAATTTAGTATCAAACCCATAAGTAATAAACATGTACTGTAGGCAGTACATGCTTCTCACTCAGTTGAAATGTTGTATATAAAATAACACAAACATTATCCAACAGTATATCCCTGTACATATAAGACACCTAAAATGAAGTCAGTTCACTTCTTGATTCTGCGGGTAGAAAGTAAGAATTATATTTTTTAACCTACATACAACATAGATAAGTACATCACTGGATGCGTATATAGATGATTTATTTAGTCCCTCTCTAATGGCATAGGGGACATGTCTTTGCAGAGGCTAACTCTGTCAAGGCCACAAAACAAGACACACCATGACTGTTACCGTCCGCCAAGGCTTTAGCATCTCTTGTGTGTTATTCAATAGGTTTCACAAAATGGCAAGGCTCTTTGGATAAAATAAACTGTTCATTTACTAATTGTTACTTGCTGAGTGCATCATGCTTTTGTTCTGTAGCTTACCTGATCCATGGTTTGAATGAGCAGTGGTGGTGTCAGTGCTTTTGGAGGATGATTTCACGGTGGTGGTGGTAGTGGAGGTGATGGTTTTCCCACCTGTCAAGGACAATGCAACACAAATGAAAACAAAATGCAAAACAATGGCATTTGCAACATAACAAATTCAACTGTTTTACAATGTGGATAATCATGCTGTAGTCTCATCAAGCGCTCATATATTGAAGACATTAAATAAGATGGTTTTCTGAATCACATTTTGGCATGTTCTGACATAAAGTCACAGGAACGGATGGGAAAAAAAACAGCCAATCGTCATGTACTTCCAAACAAACAAATCAGTGGTGAGAGACAACCAAAAGTGTTGGCATTTGAGGTCTAACAAAGTGTGAAGGAGCATGTCCAGGTGTAGAGTCTGAAGAAAAGGGATGGGTCCCTTTTAATACTTTCAAAATGTTGTGTGATGGTACCATCCTCAATTCATACCCGTTTTAAGGTTATAGTTTCAAAAGATTACTTTTATTCATTCACTATAGCACTCCTCATAATCTCTCCATCAAGTAACCAGTAAATAAATGGGAATAGTAAAGGTAGCCTGTTATTTGGGGCTAACATGTGTCAGCTTAAGTATTTAACAATTTGGAAAAATTCTATGTCTGCAAAAAGACTACTGTCAGTTTGTTTTGTCAAGCCCACCCATATTGGCATTTTTAATTGAATTAATTTCTGCAGTACACTGTAAAAAAAAATTGTCAATTTTACGGTAAAGTACCGGCAGCTGGGGTTGCCAGAATTCTCCCGTTAAATAATGGTAAAACATTTATTTCTTTTAGGGCAAACAATTGTTGACTGGACAGTTAAATAATGGGGTTATTACAATATTTTGCCGTAAAAATTAAAGTTTTAAAATTTTTAAAAAAAGGTGTTTTACCTGAAAATCTACAACCAAAAACTGCAACTTTTAATGCTGAAACTTTTTTTTTTGAAATGCAAAAACTCTGTTTATTACAGTACAATACTGAATTAATCCAGGTAGTACCGTTTTAAAAATGTCATTAACTGGATGTTTTAATGTAAAAAAAAGTTAATTTTACCTGAAAAAAGACACAAAAATACTATACAAATATAGAAACTCTTTATTTAAAATTTATGAGGTGAACATCAAATCTTTGAAGTTTAACATGGTGTACAGGGTGTTCTTGTCATTCATAGATATTTTGTTCACGTCACAACACCTAATTTTAACTGGTTTTGAATTTACAGTAGAATAGTTTCAACTTAGAAACTGTAACAGCCCCTACTTTAATTTCAGAACATTTAAGGGTATTTTTATTTTAACAAATCTAACCAGAAAGTGGCATCAGTGCACATACAGTGTGTAGTTTTCATAATATAAAAATAAATCATCCCTAAAAGGGAGTAAAAAGTGTCAAATCTTGCAGCATAAATCTAAAGAAACACTTTCTGTAAGAATGCACCTAAGAGTAACATAAAGGTAACACTTCACTTGAGATATAAATCATATACTTGAAGAGATATTTCACCTTTTCATGAAAATGGGTTATTCACTAGTTTGACCTGGAGTTACATATGGGTAAGAGCATTTGCACCATACGCTTTGGCAACACTGTATCTGGTCATGTCAATAAAGTCTATTGAATTGAATTGAATTGAATTGAATTGAAGAGCATTTTGGTCTCAGTGCATGCATTTTCTTAGTCTAGCGCCTACAATTGGACCTTTTTCTTAGCTTTAGCATGGCATTGGCGCTGGAATGTCAGATAGCAACTCTTTGGCAACATTCCAAAACCTATGGTAAACTAAAATTAGAGTTGCCAGACTAAGAAAACGCAGGCAGTGAGACTATGATGCTTTTACCCACAGTAACCTCAGGTAAGACTGACTAACCTTATTTCATAAAAAGGTGGAATATTAATATTCCTTTACGTAACATCATGACATTTCCAAATCATGGATTGAAAACCTACACCAAACTGCACATCACATCATCACATAGCATAACAGGGAGTATGTGATGACCAAATATAACTTGAAATGGAATTATTCCTTTATTCATCTGAAATGTACACCTCCAGTTAACTGTTGCAGTTTTATCTAAGCCATACCTTCAACTTTCAGGCTTAGGCTACTTCTGGAAGTCCAAAAAACAGCGCACTCAAGTTGAAAATGTACAAACTGTACCAAACTATTTATCTAACATTTTAACACAGCAGCTGTGGTTTAGGCCTGTATAATACTCAGTACCTCTTTTCATCTGTCAACATCATTGGAAAGTCCATTCGTGGTCAGCAAGGTCAGAGATCAGAGTGAAGACTCTGGGATTAACGGCATACACCTTTTTCTTGTTCTTCCACTCAACTTTGGTGCCTCTCTCCGGATTGATTGAATAGAAACACCTTTATTGAAGGAGACAGAGAATAATCAGGTGGGATATCAAATATCTTGCATTTTGTGATATTACAAAAAGAAAGAAATCTTACCTTTGGAGAAACTCCAGTGTAGAGCGTAGTTCCACTGGGTAGTGTATGTTGAAACAGTAGTAACTGCCGAACATCAGGCACATGGCAGATGTGAAGGAAGTGATGTGGTCATTGACGATTTCTTTATCAATACTCAGCATAAATGTCTCAGCGGCGTAGCAGGATGACCCTAATAACAAAAATGAATAAAATATAAACTATATAAATATAGGGTGAGTCACATAATTGGCAGAATATAGTATCAAAACTTGTTAATTTATAAATGTAACAGAAGTGGACAACAAGATAGGAATGACATTAGTATACTGGTAGAGAAAGATTGTAGGCTTGGTTCTGTGTACTTACCACACACAATAAGACAGGGTGTAGGTGGCACATTCTCCATTTGTACATCTTCAGCAAGACTGGTTTTCTCGATGTAATGCAACAGATGCTCTTCTTTCTCATCAAAATGAGCCAGTAAAAGAAGCACCATCTGCATGACCTCTTCTGAGCAACCGTTGGACTGACCCTTTTCTGTTTGAATCTTGAGAAGAGCATCCAGGACTCTTTTGTGCTTCTGTGCATCAACACACTTGAAGAAGTTCAAGAGACGTGCCCCCTTTTTGTCTACATTGGCAAGGAAGGACTCTGTCAAATTCACACCAGTCAGTTCCTGGAAGTGTGCTGCCATGCCAATTTCCTTGAACAAAAATGGCCATTCTTGCCTCAATTTTTGGATGCCTGTGCCATTATTGATCTCTTTGCGCTGCGTGAAATAGGTGGACTTGATTAATTCTTTCACATCATCTGAATTGTAGCTCGTCTCTGCAGACATCTTCATGTTTTCTTTTTTTCTCGCTGACTCTCCTCAGTCTCTTGGATTGGCAGATATTTCGGCATCCAGTTGATACAGCCATATGTATCTTGAACACTTGCTCTTTGTTCTGCAGATACTTCATCTGTGTCATCAGCCGATGCCGTTTTGCGTTTCTGTATCTTTGGTGTGTCAGGTCGCTTGGCATTTTCCACTCTTGACTGAAGTTGCTTTGCCAGGGAATGATGTCCCAGTCCAATTACATCACCATCAATAACATCTTGAAGAGATTTTGGATACCTGGCCACCATCCGTTTTGCTATCTCTGTGGTGTTGTGTTTTGTTGGATTCTTACAAATCTTCATCATAGAAGCAACCACAATCCTTACCATTTCTCGTCGCAGTCTCGGACTTGGTCTTTTCTGTCTTTCCAAACTCTGCACTAACTCTTCAGGAAGCTTACACCATGGTATCTGAAAATTGTATACCCAGTCTGGTGCAAGTGGATGACCTGATGATGGTGGTGTAGCTGAGGACGAGGTAGCTGAGGACGAGGTAGTTGGAGAGGTAGTGACCGAGGAAGGAGAAGAAAGGGTAGACACTGGAGAGGAAAGGGTAGACACTGGAGAGGAACATGGAGTGGGTGGAGTTGAAGTGGATGAGTCTGTAAAAATACAACAAAAAGACATTTTAATTGATTACACCTTTCATGTTTGGGACTCTGTAACAAAATGGAGCATGTTGATAAATATGTAAATAGGCCTACAAATGCCAATTGTCAATGATTATTTATGTAAATTAAGTAAATACAAATGAGAATACTCTGCTAAATAAAAAGAGATGTTTTACACTCACACTTTGGGGCCCAGGCAGCAACCAATCTTCTGGCTTGTATGGACTTTAATACTGGTAGCAAGTCTCCCTCTGTAATGTACTTCAGATCATCTGTCGTTTCTGCACCAAGTCCCATCAAAGTATCTTCAACAGACTTGACAACTTCATCAGGAAGATCGGGAAGCACTGCTATGACAGCATCACTAATCGTCTGTGATTCAGCCATATCTGTAAAGACACACGAAACAGGGAGTTAAGCATCTTGCCCACTGATTTAGTGTGACAAGAGACTGTGCTTAAGAGGGATAATCTGTGATCCATTCTTTATGTAGTATGATAAAGGCCACATGTCTATAAGTTCACTAACATGTTTACACTCTAATCTTCCACTGTTTTTTACAGAATACATGTGGTAGTGTGAAAGAAATTCACCATCGTACACTCTCATCAGAAAATGAAGTGCAATATCATCTTTAATGAGAATGAGGATAATTTCACCAAACTCCACTGAAACGTCATGTTTTGTAACAACAAATTGTCCCTTCTTGTAAATTATCCCATTATACCGCACATCAACAGGAATTTTAGTATTTGTTTCAGTGAAGTCAAATTGGAGGACTGCATCTTTCACTTGCTCACTGTAAAGCTCTGGATAAAATGGTGTGCCAGGTTTTATTTGCAAGGCAGGTGGGCTCACGGACCCAGCAGAGAGAAAGGCTTGCAACATCTGATGCCTGTCTGAGAGAGTCAAACATAGATTTTTAAAATTCTTCAGATGCCTTGTACATCTTTTAAAATAACTGTGCTTGCTCTCAAATCGCATAGTCCACAGCCTCATGAGAGGGCCAAATTTCAGGATCAGTCCTGGATAATGCCGTAAATAATGGTGTTTAGGTCTCAATTTGGTATCTGGAAACACTGACGTCCTAGTTTCCAAATATTCTTGGATGAGAATGTCTAGGTAAGCGACCTGGGCCTTAGAAATTTGTGGAGCGCAAATCAGGTCAACTATGTCCTTGAGCTGCAAAATTAACTGCCACACATCATCTTGGGGGTCCTTCACTCTGTCACCAATTATCAGAGGCAGCAATTTTAAGAAGTTCCAATTTTGGACTGCATGTCCACTCAGTTTCAGCTTCTGAGGACTTAACTCACAAGGTTTGGAGCAAGCATCTGTGGTCTTGTACTTGAACTGCGTTATTCGCCTGTTCAAAATTTTGTATGTGAACCATCTCTTCCTTCTGATGAAGTACTTGAGGTAGAGAGCGATATCATATGAGAGAACACCCTCAAAAATGTCATGACCGAGGCAGGGGGGCATGCCAGGTGAACAAACATCAAAGTGTTGTAGTGTATTAAATACTGACCTAAACTTTATCCCTTGTACTTGTGGAGCATCACTTGTCTCCAGCTGTTCAACGGCAGATCTGTAGGTTTCTGGAGTCCGTTCCAATCCACAAATGTTGGGGTCAGCACCTTTAAATTCAGTTTGAGAGATCAGACAATATCTGCAGAAGTACTCAGATGAACTAAAATTTTCAGTGAAACCACCAATGGTGTGTGAACCAAGGTTGTCACCAACAATGCAGTAGAGAGCCCCCTTTACAAGTTCATTTCCCATTGTTATCCCATTTTCCTCCAGTTCTTTTAGATCAGTGAGCAGTTCAGAGAAAACCTTCGCTTGACCAAAGTCCTTAAAATCTTTCTCTCGACACAACAAAACCAGTTGCATGTGGTCAACATTTGATCGTACATGGGGGGGCATGTTAAGTAAAGAGAAGTACACAGCCAAAATCTTGTGTTTTTTTTTAGCAGAGCCCAATGGGTTGACAACTTGGAATGCATCCTGGTATAAAACCAGCTTCAAAGAATTTGGGTTTTCCTGAAAAAATGTGTTAGACATGAATACTTTGCCATCACAACAGTCAGAGAGAACATCTGTTTTAGAAACATGCTCCTCTGACATAAGGCCCTGCCAAAAAACAGAGTCCTTCATAGCTTTTAATGTTTTTAGCACAGGAACATAATAGGCAAATCTCTCTCTCCTGTTCTCATCTCTACCCAAGAAGAGTTTTTTTGGATCCACAATTTTGAACATGTCTTTAAAGCACTGAGTTCGTGAGTAAGCCGTTCTTAGAGGCCCAGCGTGACAAGCTGTAAACAAGTCGGATTGTTTAACGGTATCACAGATTTTTACAATGTCTTCATCTGAAACTGACATATCTTTTAGAAGCAAATTTAGCCGATTCAAAGTATAAGCCTGTCCCAATTCGTGTATATTCTGAATTTCTTCGACAATGTTTTGAATGGTAGACACTGGAAGGAGATGCTGGGCCTGTAGTTTCATGTAAAACATACATATATTTCTCAAATACAGGTCACTGAAATTGGACGCATCTCCTATAGTATCCTCAGTGTCTGACACACTGGCAGGTTCCTGTATTGTAGCAGGGGGGCCGTCATCGTGTGTATCATGGGTTGATGGACAAATCACATTTTCTGACCAATGTCTGTGCTTTCTGGACATGTGAGAGGTAAACGACGATTTTCCAGTAAACACACATTTGCATTCTCTGACTGGGCAAGACACCTGACGGCCTTCTGTAATGTGCTCCTTTAAGTGAGCAATAAGCAGCTTGGCTCCATCACACTGGTGCTCACAAAGTGCGACGTTGCATTTAAATGGTGACAAGGTCACATCCCGAATTACGTTAACGGCTGGTGTACTGTTGTGGTGACGGTAAAAGTGCGACTTAAGAGCTGTATAGCCTGAAAACACCTGCTTGCAACTTGGCTCAACACATTTAAAAATAACTCTGGGTTCATTGCGGTGCAATCTACAATGCCAAACATATGCTTTAACGGATTGTACGTTTTCTCTACATATGTTACAATACATGTTGGATAGTAGAACGCAAAGAGGTTAGCAACATGTGTGCACATGAGAGCAGCGCCATTAACGTTCGCTAACGTTAACAAGACACTTCATGCAGCTGCCTCACAAAAGCCAAACAAAAAGAACATGTCAACGATAACGACAACTACGTTGTCCTTCTAACGGCAATGAAAACTGCACTGTCTTCTAAAACATATCTAAAACATGAATTAAACGCTTCAAGACTTCCAGTTGTATAAGTGTTATTAAGGGAGTTTAGGCTAACACGATGTAGGGGTCTGTTAACTATCTATAACTAACTATTTTTTTAACGATTTGATTTTTGATTTGTGTTGCTTACCAAAACAACGGAAGGCAGCTCTTCTAGCAGACGTAAATTCACAAATATCCCGAAAGTGATGGAACTCCTCTGCTGAAGACCGTGGACTTGAACATTTGAAATCTGCAACAAAACCGAAACCAAGCACTCTGGTCTGCCGACTCCAGAAAAGTGGCGGCAGTTGTCATAGATACATCAGATCTAGGATGTTGATTGGCCTATTTGAAAATCAACGTGTTAATGTCAAACAGTGCACATCCCTGAAATGAAACACATGAAAGCAGGGCTTATTTGAACAGAGTAGCATGTGTGGCTTCCTTTTGAAAGAAATTAACCTGTTCGTTTGGATTGCTATTTTCAGAAAGAATCATCAGGCTGCATTGTTATGGAACCCTGGTGAAACTTTTTACCAGACAGTCTGGGCTCTGGCGTGCGTTCAAATTCACCTCACATACGCGAACGTTCACGGCAAACATGTTTGCATTTAACAGTGGAATCTGAACGATTTCGCTCAATGTTCTAAAATGTTCGTTCTAAACTGTAAACGAAAATGGCAAAGTGAGTAGAATTTGCTCATAGGAGGCTATTAATGTGAGACAAAGTTGCTGTGAGGCATGCTGATGAAATACAATGCTCTACTGGATGTATTTCTAATCGGGGAGCACAAATTTTCTATCCTGCATACAGGACTGTTAACGGCGCACTACCTCCTCAGACCGTTCGCCTTTGTTCGCTAACGTTAGCCAGAAACTTGCCGTTAGCCAAAAACTGTTCGCCTATGTTGGCGAACGTTCGCTATGTTAGGCGAATTTGAACGCACCTCAGAGGTGCGTTCAAATTCGCCTAACATAGCGAACGTTCGCGAACATAGGCGAACAGTTTTTGGCTAACGCCAAGTTTTTGGCTAACGTTAGCGAAACGAAGGCAAGTAGCAAAAAAACTCGGCCCGATTCTGGAAAACGTCCGGGGGTAATCGGCTCAGTTACGGCATTCGGCTGAGCTGCGGCAAACCTAACTGTACCGATTGCAGTTTGCTGTGGCAGCGGCTGAGCTGCGGCAAACCTAATTGTGCCGATTGCAGTTTGCCATAGTAGGCATGAGGACGGAAATGTTGTACTGGCCCAGTTCCGTATTTACCTGGCAAGCCGCAGATACTCGGTCCAGTTACCCATTCCAACATCCAAGCCGAGGTCAACGGTAAAAAGAACTCCTCCCTGATGTTTTCAAATGATCATTTGAGGGCTGACAACGGTAGAGTGAACTTGTCCGGTAAGTTTGTCTTCTTATCCTTGCATGTTTGAGATTTACATAATTCAACATCGTCTTAAACATGTTGTGCATGTTTGCAGTATGAATTCAGCAGGTTTTAGCTTAGAGTTGTTCACAATAATTTCTCATAATCCTGCCGACTTGTTATCTTACTGCTAACGTTAGCGGTAACGCTAGCTGTAAAGTTAACACGAAATGCCAGTCTTAGCAATTTAATCATATTGAACAAATCTTTTTTAAAATAATTTACCTGACATATTTGACTGTTCACTGAAGTAAAACAAATCTCAGGTTTCTGAAATTGCAAAATCATCAAAACACGTTGCTAACGTTATCCGCCTAGCCTAAGGCTAAAACCTGTTGTATTTGACTAGGATAGGGGTGGGGTGGCATAGATGAAATATTTCGTAAATATTAATATATGTTGGATGTTTATCCTGAATGCCTACTTTGATAAACATACAGGGGTCTGCAGTGTGTTGAACAGTTCTCCATGTGATCTGTCGTGTGAGACTTGTGAGTGTGTGCACATGATGTGTGCAAATGTCTCTTCCTCTTCTCACGACAATTTGGGTTTAATTTATTTGGATTGTTTTGATCACAAATTATGGCCAAGATGCCTTATGTAAGCTAATTTATGGCCTCATGTTGGTTAAGGTAAAATGTGTCTGTTTATATAACAGCCCATTCTATTGCAGAATAGTTTAGCATGACAAAAAACCTTGAAAGTAACTTTTTCATAAAGTACTCATTATAAAAAGTCATTGAAGGTCTATCTTTTTCCTTTTGATAGTTGGGCAGCAGGGATGACGACATTAATCTCCAATCAAATTGATCACAGCCAGAGGGACCTCATCGCATAGAGTTTGTCACCATTGCTCTTCTACACTGAACTTCACAGCTCCTGACCATGATAACCTCATCCCTGATAACATCTAGATGGCATCTTTCCCTAAATCTCTGCACCACACAGGGCCCTGATGGAGTTTTCCTAGACTATCTGCACTGAGTGTTCCCCAACTCCTGTAACAGACTGCTGCATGCAACTGTCTTCACCCTTGGAGATAAGGTAATACCTGTTTTTACTGAAGTCAGCTTTGTATAATTACTTAAAATCTTCTTTACACATCCATCACAATCAATTTAGTAGGTTTTTGTGTGGAATAGTGGTGTTTGCAGTTGATCTCAAAACCTTTCATCTCATGTCCTACTCAGTGGCTGCCAAGCAGGATGTCACAGCACTTGACGGATCTGCTGCACCCAGCAACAGCCACAAACCAGAATGAAAGATGCTGCTAAAAGGATTTGGCATCAACATTCAAATGTAAGTCACACTTTAAAAGCATCCAAACATTCATAACAATCTGTCTCTGACAAATGAAAACTCTGTGATAGGTCTCTTATGGTGACAAGTAATAACAAACATGATAAGGTGAAGGAGGTATGAAGAAAAGGAATTGTATTTCCTTGTGTCTTCATATCACATGACCCCGGTCACAAGTGATTTCTGCACTCAGACTTCCACTGATGTCTGTGTTTGTTTCATAAATAAGGGTCAATATATCTCTTGATCAGTTCTATTTGTGTTTGTATTCCAGACAGTGTGGAGCATGTTTGTCTTTACCATTGTAATTCCAATAGTTTACTAATGCTTGCTTTTATTCTTTGTGTTTTGCAGCCAAGGATGTACTCATGCAGTTGGATGAAGTGTTTGCATTCTGGCTCTAACTGCCTTTGACTTGTGATCCGAAGAGCAAGTTAGAAGACCTAAACAAACAGTTTACAGTGTATGGACTTAGACACAGGACTCTTGGCATCTTACCACTTGAAGGGCGTATGTTCTACACAACTACCAGCTGCACAACCACAACACCTGGAAAGTCTGCTGCATCTACCCCCTGCTGCACATCAACAAGACTAAAGCTACTGCTGAAATATTCATACCTTTTTACATGGCACAGCCTGTGGTCCAGTGGATGGCATTTAATAAAAAGTTTTCATGACAAATGTGTTATGGTTTACTTAATGATTTGAATATTCAGGAGGCTATTGTAATGTCTGCAATGGAAATTAGCAAGTTAAACTATATATTATGAAATTAGCCCATGCTTTTTGTCACCATCTTGTCCAAGACATAGTGTTTTTTATTTTTGGAAACAGCTATTTGCCCTTATTATTTGTGTTGATATTTTCGCTGTTTGAAATGAATCCAATTCAAAGTCTCCTTCGATAAATGTTTCAAGACGGGCAAAAGCGAAAGTAAAAATGCAATGAAATCTAAACAATTTAAATGGGATAAAAGCAAAGTATTAGGGTAATTTAATCTTCGGAAAAGTAGCTTAAATATCAATATTTTACAGGGAGGGTAGCCTGCGTGCTCTCACTCGGGGTGCCGGCAGCGGGCCGAGTGCATTTTTCCCCCTGGCTTGACGCCCACACCACAAGCGGGCCGATTAATTAACATTCGGCGTTCTGTACTCGGGCCGTTAAAGCGCCGAGCGCTCGGGAGTGAAATCGGACCTAGATTCAATCCCGAGTGTCGGCCGAGTGTTCATGCCGCAATCGAGCCGCTTTCGGGCCGCGGATTTTTTGCTACTTGGGACGGTCTGAGGAGGTAGTGCGCCGTTAACAGTCCTGTATGCAGGATAGAAAATTTGTGCGCCCCGGTAGGAAATACATCCAGTAGAGCATTGTGTTTTATCAGCATGCCTCAAAGCAACTTTGTCTCACATTAATAGCCTCCTACGAGTAATTTCTACTCAGTTTGCCATTTTCGTTTACAGTTTAGAACGAACATTTTAGAACATTACACGAAATCGTTCAAATTCCACTGTTAAATGCGAACATGTTTGCAGTGAACGTTCGCGTAGGTTAGGTGAATCTGAACGCACCTCTGGTCTGGGTCAGAGCGGTATAGAAACAGAGTGGCGACACTTCCATAGACTCCCGTTGTAAAAAATGGCGGACGCTACTTCCGGGTTGTGGAGGCTCGAATAGTTCCAAACAAGCGCTGGAACTACATTGAAGTCTATGGCTCGTCAACAACATTCACCGGTAAGTTGATGAAAACGCTTATTTTTAAACGTTTTTTACAGTTGTAAGTGTTAGATATCATAAGTATACACGTTGGCCTCGTGAGTAATATATTTGTTTTGCTAAATATGTCGACGTAGAAGTTAAAAATGTAATAGATTTAAGGGCTCAACTAGACACTTGGTATTGTGGTGGCACCTTATTGATGTGATAATTTAACTATTGGTCAAATTACTTGTTAGAACGTGATATTATTTGCAGTTGTTGTTGATTGTCATGTTTTATGATCACAGTTAGCTGTAGGCTACATTTATGACTAATGCAATGCTGAAAATTAATCCAAGTATATTTAGCTGACTAGTTAGCCTAACCTTGCATTGTTTCAGCATGGTGGCTAACTTATATTTTCATGATAAAGTTAATCTACCCCATTGATTTGCCAAGAAATTGTGGTGATTTCTATGATTACATGATTTCTAAGTCATGTCAGGTAAAATGGTATTTGCATATTGTATTTAGTATGATAATAGTAGTAGATAACTGGAAATTGCATGGGTAACGCTTTAGATTAGGCTACAGCCTGTGAGGTGCTTGGTAGGCCTATAATAGAAAAAAGAAGCTAGGTCTATCAAAGGATAATACTTTTGTGCAAGTAACACAATTGCAAAAAGTTATCTTCCTATGATGCATGTTTTAATTTGACCCTTGGAATAATTAAAGTACACCTTTGTGCTTCTTATACTGCCTAGTCTAAATATGTGCACCATGTATTTTGGATAAATTGTGTAGATAGGTTACACTTTTTAGTTCAGTTCCATCATGAATTCCATCTCATTGCAGTGTTAGTGTAGGCCTACTGTAGACAGAACGACTTTCATGTTTTTGTGTTATTCCAGCATACAGTAGGCCTATGTTTACTGAGCCTATAATTTATCCCTTGATACTTTTTGTTATGCATTTCTTACCTGCTCATGACCCAGCACTTCACATGCTGTAGCATTAACATTGCATTTAAACTCCTTACACCTGGCAATAGGCCTACATGCTAAAAAGCTTCTGTATACGACCTCAATAAGTAAATGCTTTAGTTGATCCCTGAAATTGATTATACCAAATAACATGGTTTGTGTATTTGACACTTCTTTTGTTGTAGGTCTTTCTGCACTGGATGCCAGATGGAGATCCAATGCTTGCTGACTGACCACAGACTGTCTCTTGACAAGTGCAGGGCTCCTCCTTGCCTTGGCTGGCCTCACAATTAAGCGGCAGTTGAAATGAATGTGAACATGTTTTTAAATGTGTTGTCCCAGTGTTTCTACTCCACAAACCAGTAACACATAAGACTACAGAAGAGATTGAACTCTGTTTTAGATGCAAGCATGCATCATGAAAACGCACGTTACCTCTATTATATTCCAAGGACTGGTTGATAACATTTTCTTATTGCATTATACTGTATGCCGATTTAATGTTAAGAGACACATAACAAATATTACCTGGATTTACATTTCACACATTGCCATAGGGCCTATACACCATACAATACTTCTACTTGCCATGCTACTTCTGGTCACCAGTCTTTCTTGTAAGATTTATCGAGATTGCAGCCCTGTAACTATGTAGCAGTGACCAACATTTTGCAATTACCTAGATTATTTGATGCCACAAAGTGGTCATTGTGTACAATGTACATATCCAAATCTTTAGCAGTTGTGTGCCCTCAGTGTCCAGCAGTCTATTGGCACACCAGACAGCTCTTTAGACACAATTGTAATGTAGAGAATACAAATGAGTCAGGATGACCAAACTTTTAACTGTTGCGAACCCCAGGCCCTATATCATAACCATTGCCTCATGTTCATGTTACTGTGATTATTCATGATTTGTTACTGCTCAAAATTACCAAACACTAGACTATGATATGTAGGCCAAAGATGCATAGTAGTGATGCAATATGTTTGTACTGTGTTAAATACTGCTGCAATTCTAGCTATATTTTAAAATCCATAACCTACTGACACTGAATTTTCAGTGAATTAATTTCCATATTAAAAAGTCCAAACTGGACTGTGTGATACTGTATATTATATTATGTAAAGTATATGTTCATGAGATAACAATAAAGCTGAAGTTGACATGCATATTGTCTTATTTATACAGAAGAGTTTCACAAAACCAGCATTAGGACTGCTTAGCACTGTGTGTAGCCTGTGTTTACAATGCCATTGCATACTTGCCCCTGTTGCGATTTTATTTTAACATCTGGACACTATAACAGTTAGGCTGAAACCACATTCACGACCTGTTTTGAGGAGAAATATAGGCTACTGTGATAATACAACGATGTGATCGCTAGGAAAGGTAAGATCTTTGGCTAAGCAGCAGAGAAATGGTGGCTAACCAAATTAGCAAGTTCTACGTGAAGCTATATATAACTATACAGTCAATACTGCAATTAAATCCTAAACTATCGATATTACCTAAGTGTTTGCTGTCCTCAGGATACAGAATGTAAATTAATTTACACACAAAAAAATATTTTACCACCTCTAGGATCTGTCATCTACTGCCATACGCTAGCCGAGTTATGCTAACATGAACAAACTTTTCCCCTTCGAGATATTAAATTCCTTTAATTGTCACCACAGCAGACTCACGTATCAAAGTGCCACATGCCACAAATATTTCATAACAATGAAAAAAATCGCTAAATTGACGGTTAAATCCTCCATTTAATCCCGTCTTCACTGGCGTCTGTACCATAGGATATCGTTGCAGCGCGGGTTTGTTTGGAACTATTCAGGCTTACATGAACCACGTGACCGCCTGGCGGCGACATCAAAGCGTGTCGTAACTCTCTCTCTCTATGGCTCTGGTCTGGGTGTCCTGTAGAAATAATGGACACCCTGTCAGCCAATCAGAACACAGAAGGATATCCATTCCACCAAGTGATCTAAATGCAAATGTAGGCTTTATTTTATGCAAAATAATGCTGTTAATTTTAGGATAATAACTCTTTTTTTCACTTAACGGTATTTTTCCGTTAATTTGACACCTTTTGTGTTTTCACAGGAAAAAAACTGTGTTTTCTACATATGAAAACAGTAGAATTTAAAGTTATGTAATGTTACATATGTTTACAATATTTTACTGTATCCTCTACAGTAATATACAATTTTACATTATACGGTCTTTGCCTGTTGGAATTTGACAGCTATTTACCGTAATTTCTACGGACTTTTTTACAGTTTTTTTAATCTATATGGAAGTTATTGTGTTATAGATGTGACTGCCATAAATTCATGAGCAACTGTGCAATGACGGTTTACAAAAATCAGCAGTGGTGCAGTGGTGTTATATGCTAGTAAAAATGCTCATTTCACAACACAGCAGAAAAGTAGCCATTTAAAATTTAACTCACAGGAATAAAACAGGTAGCAAAAACAACACATTTGTTTTGATTATCGGTACAAGGCTGAGTTATAGTTTCTAACCTTTCTCTGTGATGGTGTGAGTAGCAGATAACTGCAGAACAACTGTAACATCATCTCCAAGTTTTTTCCCATCCTCTCTTCCAAACTGCTGACAGGTATACAGTCCAGTATCCCCAGGGGTGACATCAGTGATGTTCAGGGAACAGTGCGAGTGCAGCCTGAGTCTCTTAGTTCTTTGACAATGATCTGATTTGGGTTCAGATGTACAATCACTGGATTTGATATTCCCAAGTTCAACCACCGCAACAGCTTGTCCTCCATCACTATATAGCCATGCAGTATTAGAACAGTCAGGGTTCACCACATTGGCACAGGGCAGAGTGGCCTCCTGCCCAACACTGGAGAACACTGTGGGGGTTTCCGCTCTCACACCTGACAAGAGAAACTTTTCATCAGTTACTGTACAGGTCATGTGTTGGACATACATTTGGTCTGCTACATGAAATGTTACAAGAATATTTTCTCAGATTAACAGAAGTATGATGACAGAGACAAAAGTGTGAGAGCTTTGAGCAGATAAAGATGTACATCATGCTTTAGGACCTTACACATTTGGATAAACAGATCATTTTGCAGGTTTAATACACTGTTAAAAATGGCTGTAGGTTTTACAGTACAGTACAATAAAATTCAACAGTATGATACCACTTCATATCATTACAGTACAGTGCTGTAGTTAATATTGCATTTTGGGTAATATTTGTGCTTACTGTAACCGAGCCTGATCAAAATTTCTTTGCTATAACTTTATTCAGAGCCGTATATAGAGGTGAGTACACTGGTGAGTAGAACTGAGCGGCTAACTGATGACATCATACTTCCAACCTGTCATGATGTGAAGCATTTCATTTTGGTCCAGTTTTTTTCTGCAAGATTACACTTTTATGCGAAAAAACAGAGCCAGAACGGAAATCACAGTCAAGCGGGGCAATGGGAAGCAAGAGCATGGCTATGAGGGAAATGGTGCAGAAACTTCAGTAATCTGGTCTTAAGTGTGTGTGGGTGGGGGGGGGATTGTCCTCCGGTGCTGGGCCCACCGGAGGACATCATCAACAATCTCCAGGCATCTCCTGCTGGTCAGCGCTGGACTGCAGTCGAAAGCCCCTCTGTGCCATCACCCCTCACTGCTTGTTGCTCGTTGCTGTCTTGGTCTCCGGTGCTGGGCCCACCGGAGGACATCATCAACAATCTCCAGGCATCTCCTGCTGGTCAGCGCTGGACTGCAGTCGAAAGCCCCTCTGTGCCATCACCCCTCACTGCTTGTTGCTCGTTGCTGTCTTGGTCTCCGGTGCTGGGCCCACCGGAGGACATCATCAACAATCTCCAGGCATCTCCTGCTGGTCAGCGCTGGACTGCAGTCGAAAGCCCCTCTGTGCCATCACCCCTCACTGCTTGTTGCTCGTTGCTGTCTTGGTCTCCGGTGCTGGGCCCACCGGAGGACATCATCAACAATCTCCAGGCATCTCCTGCTGGTCAGCGCTGGACTGCAGTCAAAAGCCCCTCTGTGCCATCACCCCTCACTGCTTGTTGCTCGTTGCTGTCTTGGTCTCCGGTGCTGGGCCCACCGGAGGACATCATCAACAATCTCCAGGCATCTCCTGCTGGTCAGCGCTGGACTGCAGTCGAAAGCCCCTCTGTGCCATCACCCCTCACTGCTTGTTGCTCGTTGCTGTCTTGGTCTCCGGTGCTGGGCCCACCGGAGGACATCATCAACAATCTCCAGGCATCTCCTGCTGGTCAGCGCTGGACTGCAGTCGAAAGCCCCTCTGTGCCATCACCCCTCACTGCTTGTTGCTCGTTGCTGTCTTGGTCTCCGGTGCTGGGCCCACCGGAGGACATCATCAACAATCTCCAGGCATCTCCTGCTGGTCAGCGCTGGACTGCAGTCGAAAGCCCCTCTGTGCCATCACCCCTCACTGCTTGTTGCTCGTTGCTGTCTTGGCCTCCGGTGCTGGGCCCACCGGAGGACATCATCAACAATCTCCAGGCATCTCCTGCTGGTCAGCGCTGGACTGCAGTCGAAAGCCCCTCTGTGCCATCACCCCTCACTGCTTGTTGCTCGTTGCTGTCTTGGTCTCCGGTGCTGTGCCCACCGGAGGACATCATCAACAATCTCCAGGCATCTCCTGCTGGTCAGCGCTGGACTGCAGTCGAAAGCCCCTCTGTGCCATCACCCCTCACTGCTTGTTGCTCGTTGCTGTCTTGGCCTCCGGTGCTGGGCCCACCGGAGGACATCATCAACAATCTCCAGGCATCTCCTGTTTACCGTCACCTTGTGACCCATCTTGGTTTTGATATTGGCACTTGCTATTATCTTTTTATTGAAATGCGCTGAAAAATCAATAATTATTTACCTATTTATTATTGCAAATATGTTTCAACAGTTTTGATATTGGCACTTGGTATTATCTTTTTATTGTAGATATACTGTTTCACAGTTTCTATCAATGGTACTTGTTGTTATCTTTATTATTATCAAACTTTGAAATGCACTGAAAAATCAATAATTATTTACCTATTTATTATTACAGACATGTTTCAACAGTTTTGATATTGGCACTTATTAGTTTAACACTATGGGATGCACTGAAGATGATTATTCATCTATTTATTGTTTCACATTTTTGACAAGGGCACTTATTGTTATTGTTAATATTACCTGTGATAACTGTTCAATACACTGAAAAAAAAAAAATATTATCCTGACAGCTCTTGTTAGCAACAGAGAAAATAAAATGCAGATATTCAAACGTGTGAATTCTTCATTTGTTATTGTATGTAAAAGTTTACCCTATCTTATCGTATTTTTATTCTAAGAAGCCTAAGGTGGGAGGGCCGATAGGCTTTTCTGTGGGAGTTGTAGAAGCCCAAGTCACCGTATAGTGTCTGATAGGTCCAAATGCCTTACCTGTAGGCTTTAAAATCAAACTGTTAAGTAGCATACTGTATATTACACATTTTTGTAACGATGTCTCCCATGTTACCGGGTGGTGATTATATTATTTACCTCAATCGAGAATAAACTGTTAAGTAGCATAGCCTACTGTATATTACCCATAGACTGCAAAATAGTTTGCCCGTATAATGTCACAACAAACGCCGAGATTTCTGAGCGGCAAGTTCATACGAAGACGCCACGCCAGAGAAAGGACGAAGAGGCAGGTAAACGTTATGCTAGTGCTATTTGCCATGGTTTCTAGAGTGAGTGCACAAGGATACATTTTTGTAACGATGTCTCCCATGTTACCGGGTGGTGATTATATTATTTACCTCAATAAAACGGCCGAGAATAAACGTTTTATTTACACATCGCCCCTTAGCTCCGTAACATCGCGTTGTAGAATGTTCGAGTGATGGGTAACAATATGGCGCCTGTAATTCCAGTTGGCCGAACTCTCTCTATATACGGCTCTGACTTTATTGTAACTTTGCTGCCACCTTGCTGTATTTAAGAGCCACTGCCACCTCGTTCGCTAAAGTTTTGCCAACCGACGTTACGTCTATGTTCTATTGAAGACTGACTGGCGAACCCATACACAAAAAAATATATTTGAAATATATTTGAAATATATTTTGAAAATATATTTCAAAATATATTTTTGGAATATATGTAAATATTTGATTTTGGCCCAATAAATATATTTCACTGAAATATATGTAAATATATTTTACTCTTGAAAATATATTTCAGTCACAATATATGTCAATATATTTGCTATTATTTTAAAAGAGTCAGTTCGAGGCACTCAAGATGCAGTATTAAAAGTATTTAGCCGAATAAATACTTTTTATACTGCATCTTGAGTGCCTCTGAACTGACTCTTTAAAACAATTTCTGAAATCCCTGCACCGAAGAGCACCAGGTGTCAGTTACATCCTGCAGCACTCCAGACATACCTTTTCCTATACAAGATATTTGCTATTGTGTTTTTATGTAGGCCTACATATATTAAACTTTTGCAAATTGTTTATATAAATATATTTTGACATTTAAAAAGTTAAAGGTAGTTAAACAACAAACAAACACAACATTTTCAATTTATTTTTTATTTATTTCATTTTAAATCTTAGCTCTGCCACTTTTTAGTTGACCACTGTCCCCAGCTGTCCCCTGGTGGCCCCTGGGAACTGTTCTTCACCACTGCGTCTGGGGTAGGATAGACAGTTTGTTTAGGTTTCGCCATTATGTGATCAGCATTTCCCAAAAGCATACTTAGCAACGGCATTTATTCCCTAGATACAGTTTATCTAATAAACTGACAACTGGGTGTACACATGTATTGTGCATCACATTTCACATTGTAAAATTATCACCACCTGACTGAATGTAAATCAATTGCCATCTCACCAAAAATAACGCCAATGGTGTCTGCGTCCAGTGGTCACACTCCTCCCTTTTGGGAGATAAGTTTAATGGGTGCTTATGTGTTCTAGATAGCTAGTGCTAGCATGTAACCACAGCTATATAGGCGGGAGCTTACTACATATTAAATAACTACAGGGTGTTCGTTTAACTTAAACGTATCTTGTATTCTTTAAGCATTCATTTTAACGTGTATTCATTTGGAAATAGAAAATGTCGACATCTGTGTGAATGAACGATACGCTCGTCATAGGGAACGACGATTCATCTAGCTGCTACTCAGTTAGACTAGCCCAGAGCGGCTCTGGACTAGCCTCCCCAAAAGTCTGCTTGGCTTCACAGATTACCAGTGTGTGTGTGTGTGTGTGTGTGTGTGTGTGTGTGTGTGTATGAATTACATTTTAGAGGTATAAAAATATCGGTATCTGGTGTTATTTACACTTAGAATACAGTAATTACGTGGTCTAGAATAACGATTGAAAACGACGATACTCTCGTCCCCCATAGGGAACGACGATTCATCTACTCAGTTAGACTCAGACTAGCCTCCCCAAAAGTCTGCTTGGCTACACAGATTACCAGTGTGTGTGTGTGTGTGTGTGTGTGTGTGTGTGTATGAATTAAATTTTAGAGGTATAAAAATATCGGTATCTGGTGTTATTTACACTTAGAATACAGTAATTACGTGGTCTAGAATAACGATTGAAAACGACGATACTCTCGTCCCCCATAGGGAATGACGATTCAGGCTAACATTATTTTAGCACGTCAAATCTGTTCATGTTTGACCCTGTAGCTTAGTTGTCAGGCATAATTCGACGTTTTTATATCATAGTGATACATGTGATTTTGTTTGAAGTAGCCCAACATTTATTTGCTAGCTGGAAATAATTAAGGAAAGTCTTCAAGTGTTGCTAATAGGGTTTTGTCTTTTTTTTTTTTTTTTTACAGTGAGCGGAGCGAGGAGCCGAGGAGCACAGGCATCATTCTGGCTGATGTAAGTATTGTTGGTACAAACACATCTATCATCTAATCAAGTATTCTTCTTATCACACATCTATTCATTTTGGTTAAGTAATAGTATTTCATTACAAACTCATATTACTGATGAATTGTACTGCTCTGCTAATTCAGCAATTGCTTGAGTAACATGTTTGGTAATGTTTTATTTGATACATAAGGTTGACATGAGCCCATCATAGACATGACATGATATTTATCATCGAAATGAATGGCACTTCATTAATGTTTATGACTGTTGTCAATGGGTGTTTTTTCTTGTAATGTAAAGTTGACACTGTTTGAGGTGCATACATTACAAAAATTGAATGGCACTTAATGACAGTAGCCATAAATGTTCATGATACTTGTTATGTCCTGATGACAGGCTCATATCACACTTATGTTGACACTTTCAAATGGAGTGTTACCAAAGTTTTCACTGAAAAATATTGTTTAATGTACACCACTGAAAGTGTTTTTTGTTTGTTTTACATAGGTCACTGCAACCCTGGCAGACATCGAGGGGGAAGAGAGTCTTCCAGACACACCCAGAATCATTATGCTTGGTAAGTATATTTTTCTTCTTGATTTGTATGTACAGTTAAATCCATTTAATTCCTTTGAAATACACTATATTGCCAAAAGTATTCGCTCACCTGTCTTGACTCACATATGAACTTCAGTCACATCCCACCCTTAATCCATAGGGTTTATGATGACATTGGTTCACTCTTTGCAGCAATAACAGCTTCAACTGTTTTGGGAAGACTTATCACAAGATTTAAGAGTATCTTCATGGGATTTTTTGACCATTCTTTCAGAAGCGCATTTTGGAGGTCACACACTGATGTTGGACGAGGCGACTGGCTCTCAGGATCCGCTCTAATTCATCCCAAAGGTGTTCTATTGAGTTGAGGTCAGGACCCTGTGCAGGCCAGTCAAGTTCATCCAGACCAAACTCTGTTATGTAAGGGATAACGGCCGACGAGGTGTCCAGTTATTCATTTATAATTGTCGAGGCGGAATCTAGAACTCCTGCGACGCGCGCAGCGCGAAGACGGAGTTATTCCGCCAAGACAATTATAAATGAATAACTGGACACCTCGGAGGTCGTTATCCCGCTTATCTCCCGTATCTATCTATCTCTCGTATATTTGAAGAAGCGTATAAAACGTAAAAGAAATATGCAACTCAAATTTAAAAGAAGGTAACCTGTTCGGTTTGGGTACTACTTTCAGTTGAAAGTAGGTCTACCAGGTTGCTTATTGTTGTTATAGTTACCATTCTGAAAGGCATTCATATGGAACGGTAATCAGTTATTAGATGAGTTATTTTTTGGAACTACTTCTAAAGTAGCCGGTTATCTGGAATTAATGGCCACCTAGCAGCCAATCAGAGAAGAGAATGGCGTTCTGAAGGGAGATAACCATGCCTTTATGGGCCTTGCTTTGTGCACTGGTGCACCGTCATGTTGGAACAGGGGGGGGGTTCAGAGCCATAGAGGGATTGTGTTCTCTACCTCTGCTATTCTCTAACTCTGCTGTAAGAGTTCAAATGCTACATTGTTCACACTGTGTGTCTGTGTGTGAGAAAGGGAGGAAGAAAGAGTGAGTGAGCGTGAGTGAGCATGTGTGTGTGTGTGGCAGCCATAGAGGGATTGTGTTCTCTACCTCTGGTTTGTTGGAATAGTTTACAGTTTTAGATTAAAGTTTAAATACTACTTCTGTTAGAGTTTAAATACTACATTGTTCACACTGTGTGTCTGTGTGTGAGAAAGGGAGGGAGAAAGAGTGAGTGAGCGTGTGGGAGCATGAGAGTGTGTGTGTGTGTGTGTGTGTGTGTGCAGCCAGAGCCATAAAGGGATTGTGTTCTCTACCTCTTTTTTTTTTTAATAACATGTTAAATGCATTAAATGCAAATGGATTGTGTTCTCTACCTCTTGTGACAGCAGTGATGTTTTTTTTAATTACATGTTAAATGCAATAATATGAGTTGCAATAATATGAGTTGCTGAAGAATTAATAAATATATTTAATGTAAGATTGTGATGTGTTTCTTGATTCATGCATGTTGTAATAACTTAAATACTTAAGTCTAAATAAAAAAATAATGATATAATAAATAAATGAATGAAATAAATATTAAATGCAACTGAGGAATAGGTCAAATTTGAAAATAAAATAAAAACAGTAAAGTACTGTATTGTCTTATAATTACTGTACACTACTGTAAACTACATTACAGTACTGTATTGCTCATTTAATATACAGTAAAGTTCTGGCAACCGTGCTGCCTGTACTGTACTGTAATTTTACAGGAATTTTTTTAACAGTGTATGCTTTCTGTTTTTATAGGATGTGTTATCAGAACTTCTGCAGATTTCAATAATTCCAATATAAGATTTTAAGACCATTTCCCATTCAAGCTATATGGAGTGCTACTAAGAGGTATTGGCATGCTTTCTGCTTTGTAGTATTTCAATCAGTCACACACAACACACATTGAAGAGCGATAGACATACAATAGATACACACGCACCCACTCATAAGCACATCTGTCAAAACCACATACAGGACCCTCACTCACACAGACAGGTTGCACATTGCAACAAGACAAAGCAGGACATTGGTGTTATAAGGTTATTTCCATGTAACTCACCTATGTGGTCTTGATTGAGGAAGATCAGCAACAACATTACCAGAGCACAGGGAATGGATGCCATCTTCCTCTCCGGCCTACTTTTCTGTCTATGTGTGTTTCAGTACAACTCTAACTTAATTGATCTACTGTTTCAGTGTCTGACTGTTTTTTCTTTGTGTGTTTCCTTCCTTATGTGTGACAAGTGTAAGATCAGGTCCAACCCCATCCTGTTCCTTGTGGTTTTCAGGACTGATGGCAGACACATTTTAGTGTTGCCTTTCAAGGTTGAGTTAATGGGAGAAGAGTTGAGATTAATAAAAATGACTAGCCTATAATTTATTATTCCCATTCTGGCATCAGGTGCATTTAAGTCAGTGGAAGTCTCTTGTATGAGAATATGAAAGACTGAGAATATGAAAGACTCAGTTGCAAGTTGGTTCAGATAACCACTTTCAGTGAACCACCAAAGTAAACAGCAGCAATGTATGATGGTGTATTGGCAGCATGTAGCAGCATAGGAGTAGTTTATGGATACACATCTCTGTGTTTTAGGAACAAGCACGTTTCAAATGAGTTTGAGAGACTGAGAAAAATGATAAGACATTGTCATATTTACATTTATGCAATTACACTGTAAAACCTGACAAGTTCAGTTAACTCATTTTAAGTGTCGTAACTCGTTGCCATAATTTATTTAAGTAAACTTACTTAAAAGAGACAGTAATCTGTACTTAAACTTTTTGAGTTTAAAGAACTCAACTAATTAATGTGGCAATAGCTTGTATGAACTGAGTACATTGTACTCAAACATTCAAAGTGTTCAAACTTAATTTAAATATTGTGTCTTTACTCATTCTAGTCAAGCTTTATTTACTCACTCTATCTGAGGCAGGTCATTGCCTGTCCTGGTTTAAGTTCTCTTAACTCAAAAGAAATATTTCACAGGAGACATGGATAAATACAAACAGCTTTATTCATACAAATCCAAGTACAATCTGTATAAAATGCTGAAACATTTATAAATAAAAAATAATAATAAAAAAAAATCTGTGGTTTACAATCAATATGTAAGTTAAAAACAGCGGGTTTCAATTGTGACACTGAAGAGCATGGATAGACAGAAAAAAGGAATTCCATACTTTAAAAGTAGCATAGGAGGCCCGTGGTTCCATTGTACAGTCTGTTTGGGCCAGTAATCCTGTGTCCGATGACCGTCATGACAGGAGGGGGTGTATGTCTGCAGAAGTTCACAAAATATTCACAATAAGACTATGAGATAACAGAAATGTTCACAAATTTACTAACTTCATAGCAGTGCAATGAACAAATAAAGATTCTGTCCAAGGGTCATTTGGGGATCTAATTACTGCAAATCCACACAGAATGACTTAAAATGCATTTCAAACTGTAAACTTACATGCTCATGCTTGAAGGGAGAGTACTGCAGCAGCAGCATGTCTGGTGTGTCAGCTGCTTCCTTCAGGGGGAAAATATTGTCAGTAGAGCTACACAACAACAGCATCACTCTACTGCAAGTTTCTTACCTTAACAAAAAGTAACTTTAACAAACCCATAAGCACTAGTTTAACTTACAGCATCAGGAAATGTAAAAAATTTACCTGAGGCTTTCCAAAGATATCTGAAGATGAAGCATCTAGTCAGCTCAGTGTCGCTTAAGGCTGTTTGAGTCTGTGAAGTGCAAAAATAAAAGCTAATCAGTCAGAATGTACACTTCTAGAAGTCCATGTCATTAGAAAAAATATACAGAGAAATGAATTGTATAGATTAGCGAAATTGTATTGTAAAGTTAGATATTATAGCCTACTGCAGCCTACCTAAACGCTGCACAGCCAGATGTTCCAAAGAGGATGGGGGTGACCGCTGCAAGATGCAGAAATGGGGAGAGAGAAAAGGGTGACTAACTATGTAATCATATTTAGCATTGAAAACAAAAAGCCCATAACTTAATTACATGAATTAGTGTGGACAGCTATTACGGTACAAAAGAAGAATTTGCTGCCATATAGCCCACAACTAGGCTACAACTGGGATAGACTATTGAAATATGGAAAATTAATTCCTAATAGTAAAATGGGTATTTCAATTCAGCAGTAGCATGATAAACCTCTCATACTGTTAGCCAGTCAAAACGTTAGCCACATGAATGCCACAAAACTTAGCCACATGGCAACAGATAAAAATATATGACACATATAAACATTGCCTATGTAATGTTATTATTTTAAGCATACATCTATTGTAATTTTGAAGAAGTTTGGTCTGTAAGTTAGCACAAGCTCCTTTGAAAATAACAGAGTTGGCAATAGCAAGCATATCTGCAAAAGCATTAGCAATATTTTGCAAAACCCCTTGACATGTTCTTTTTTTTTTTTTACAAAGTTCCTGTTTTGTGATTGAAGAGAAACAGGCATTTTTTTTACAATCACTCAGAGTTTTATGTTAATACTCACCATTCAAGCAGCCAGCATATGATGAACACTTCTCTCCTAGGTGCAGTGCAGTCACTTCTGTTAACGGCTCCCTTTCAGTGTTCCCGGTAAAAACGTTTGAAATGCGCTAGCAAGTTGTAGCTAACCTCAGCTACAGACCTCACACTTCAACTAGCAGAGAGAGGCGCTTTGCAAATTACCTCTAACATAGCCTTACCTACAAAAAGTCATCGTTTTCAAACAACATACTATGTTTGTTACCAAATTTTAAAACATGGAGTTAAATTAACCCTATAATAATGAAGAAAAACACAAGTAAAAGACTGTTTGTGGAAAAATGTCCGCCATGTTGAATGATTTGAATGCAGTGATTTGATTGGCTGGTGCCTGTTTGTGATGCTTCAGTACTCAAAACAACCAAGTACGCAGCAAGAGGCTACTCAAAACAACTGAGTTTAACCACTTTTGAGTTCAACTGAATTATTTGATATGAGTCTAACCAACTTTTGACAAGTTTTAAGTAATCTCAGCTCATTTTACTCATTGAACAATACTGTCAGGTTTTACAGTGTAGCAAACGCTGTTATATAGGCTCAGGTCCTCCTGTGAGTGGTTGATTGTGGGCGATTTGTTTGACTTTTTTTGTCTGCTTCTTTTTTTTTGTCCCGAGTAGCCATGTAACTTCCTTCTAACACCCCCAGTGCGCAAGTGAGCTCAAAATGAGTCACTGACCCTGCACAGAAGACTGCAGATAACATATGCCTCTGTCTGCAAACTTCTGTTTTTACATTCTCCCACCACCAAAAAAGGTTTTTCTTTGTGTGGTTCACCTGCAGTAGTAATGGTTTGTGTGTCCTTTTTTACTTTGTCTGTGAGAACACAGCCCTTGAGAGCATCATAGGACTAAGCCTAGGTGAGGTCATCATTATATGTAGAATCTGAATTAAAAATAGTACAGTAAAATGTTTCTGAGCTCCCTCTGTAACACCCCCAGTGAGACTCAGAAGAGAGGATCACAGATGACTTTTTCCAGTCTTCCTACCCCCCCCCCCCAACCCCCCAAAAAAAAGAAAAAGAAAAAAGAAATAAATAAATTATGATTGTACAGTATAACAATGAGGCTGTATTTTCACTGCAAGATTGCTTAGTTGTGCATCTTAGACCACAGCTTTCTAAAGTTTCAATAAAATTGACAGAATTTTTCAATACAATTTATTTAACAACTCCACCCTCTGACATTCTATAGTAATAAGAGAGGCTTGTGCTGTAGCAACCTCTCAAAGTGTATATACATTAGGGCTCTCCAAGAGGTGACAAAATCTGGGGAGAAAATCCTTTTCAGAAATTAACAATCAGGATTTTATTATTATAGTCCAAGCTAGTATGCTTGGGTATTGTGGCCTAGATTTGTTTAAGATGCTGCTGCGAAGCTGCAAGAAATGAAGTTACACTGAAAATTGCTGCCACAAGAGAATAAGACGAGCAGAAAATAACACAAAATCCCCCTTTATCCTGAGCAGATCTCAACAGGTGCAGAGTGGTAGGGGCAGGAGGAGGGAGCAATAAGACTCTGACATGGCACAGAGGTTGTGTGAGTCTGTCTGCAGACGACAAGTCTTTCAACGAGCGAGGCCTCTTTGGGAGCAAGAGCTGATTGGATTGGATTGCATTGTGACCAGCGTCACTTACTAAAGTATAAGAACTTGAACTTGGTACTTCCCTGTGCGTCAGGCCACTACTGCATGATGCAAGTCAAAAGGACAAAATCATATCCAGAGACCGCCAAAACTTTATTTCAGAAATCAGAAATATGGTAGCTCTTTTTTTTTATTATTTCACTCTCTGAGGATTATATTACAAAGCTACATTGACTGTCAGGTGCAGCACACAGGACAATAGATGCTTTGGAGAAAAAAGGAGAAAAAAAGAGATTATTAAAAACAAACAAAAATAGCCTATGTGATTAAATATTAGGTTATTGTGTGCTTTACTCACAGAGGTGTGAGGTTGGTTTTAAGTATCTCCTGATGAGAAGAAGAGAGGTATACAGAAGAGTCGTATCAGTAAGAGTGAGATAAGTAGGCTATCACTGTTATAAAGTAGTTGTGTGTCCCATGAACTGTACTGCCCTGTCCACTCACCTGATCTCTTTCTGTGGAGGACTGCAATTATGATTGCAGCCACAAATAGACTGGCAGTGGTGGCAACTCTAACTGCCACATGGATTCCTAAAAAAAGAGGGAGCGGTGATAGGAAGGGAGAGTCTAGAAATGAATATGAGCACAAACTCGTAACAACTAGAAACGACTAGTCTATTAACACTACAATCAGTGGGAATGTGTGTGTTACATAATTCTGCATTTATGAAGATTATGCTCTTTTTATTTTAACTATAAGACAGGGAATGGTGCACCCGCCCACACACACACACACACACACACACACACACACACACACACAGTCTTACCTGAGTGGGGGGATTGGCAGTGGTCTACACTGTCTGCGCTCTCAGGAGTGGAGGATGGTGCTGCTGCTGAGTTGGAGAGACTAAAATCTGTTTTTAAAATGAGATGTGTGAAGATGATTAGTGGAGGTAGCTGGGGGGTCAGGGGTGGGGGTTGCAGATCATAGTACAGCTCTGACACTGCAGACCAGCATTATTTACATTTGCTCCCATTGTAAGTAAGTAATATACTACGTTGCTCTATATCTTGGTCAGTGCTCGATGATCTTTGGCTGAATAGTATGAGGATGTGAATCTGAGGCACAAAAGCAGCTGCCATTCACAGCTGTCAAACTGTCACAGCGCCAGTATAACAGGAAAAAGAGCAAGAAAATCTGGAAGAACCAGACTGAATAGATAATCAGTAACTTGTATGCAGAGGAAATGCTGCATAAAGCTATTCGCAGCTAAGGCTATAACTAACCTTTTACTCTGATGGTGTAGTTAGCAGACACATGCACCAACTCCCCTACAGTCAGCTGGCATGTCCATGTCCAGTTTGTTTTGCTGTGGTGTGGATCTGTAAGCTCCTCTGACAGTGTGACACTACACACAGACGTGGTTCTTATCTCTCGGGTACTGGTGGTATTCTGCAGCACAGCTCCTTCTTCATCCACCCAGGTTAGATGGACACTCTCATATCTCACAGACTCACTACAATTGTCTTGTGTATGGAGGGTGCAGCTCAGAGTCACATGACTGCCTGCCTCCATCAAAGTATCACTGCGGGAAGCAGAGACTACAGGACACATTAATAGTCAGTTTCTAAAGCATTTAAGGCCACACCAATTTAATTCAATAGTATCCGGCTGCGTCCTGCAAGACTAAAGACACGCCTACTTCTCAAGACACGCCCCCTAAATACACGCCCACCCGCGACGACGTGGTCATACGTAGTCACGCCCGAAGTTAACGACACGCCCACTAGAGACACGCCCCCCTGGACGAGGACGCAGACAGATTTGTAGTTTCTAAAGGAACCGTATGTAAGGGCTATGCAAGTTTTGCCCAATGAAATTGCCTTATTGCTCTCCAGCATGGCTTGGTTTGCCATCTCAAATAAGCATTTCATACCACATTACTATTTTTAACAAAACACCTTCAAACACAACTCTGTTCCTCTTGCATTGCAACAATAATTTATTAAGCAACATTATATGATTTATTTCGCCAGTTATCACGTTCATTTTAATGGTGAACTGAGGGGATTCAAGCTGTTTTCAGTGTAAACAAACTTCCGCGATATCTCCCGACATCACGTCCATGTTCACGTGTTGTATGGCTTCAGCCAGCTGTAGCTGTGTTGTAGTACTGAAAAGTAAAAAAAAAAATCAATCACTCAACACTCAATAGGACTATGAACTTAGCCTACCACAACTTACAGAAATGAATGCAACTGACCTTGAAAATTGGACAATCCAACTGGTCCGTCGAGTCACACATCTTAACACAAACTTATATCCACAAAGTTGATCCGAAAAGTTAATTCGCCCTGTGAATGTAGCAATACTATCCGGCTGCGTCAGACTCTACTCGAAACGTTAGCAAACGGCGCGAATTCTTCTTCTTCTTCTTCAAAACGGCGCGAATCTCCTTCTTCTGTGATTTTCATTGGCGGTTCACAAAGCGACGTGTACTATCGCCATCTACCGGACTGTGGTGTGATCGACTTTTCAGAATACTAAAGACACGCCTTTTTCTCGCGTTACGCCTACTCACGACACGCCCCTGTCTTGCAGGACGCAGACAGACCCTACTCATTTAATTAGTTGGTTCTGGGATTTTTCCAGGAAATATATGGAGCGAGCGGGCGAAATAAAAATAAAATTAAAAAATGCTCTGAAGGTAAATTATCGGTGGATATTGAGGGCTTTAAATAGAGAAGACAATGTTCAATAGCTTAATAGCATTCATAACCATTAAGTATAATTGAAAATAAAATGCTGAAACAGTCTTAAATATTTTCCACAGGCATGAAAACAGGCAGTTTCTTCATGTTTCTCGCTGAAGTGAAAGGAGCGTTTTGATTTTCGACATGCAGAACATGCAGTCTTCAGTATTATAGCCATCAGGCACTGTGTCTTTTATGTTCGTGGGAGTTCGAATTCAATATTATTTTAATTAAATTTTGCATGTTTTTCAAGTGGCGGTTCCGAGAACCAACTTATCAAATTGGTGTGGCCTTACCTAAACCATGGCATATCAGCTGTGGTGCCATTGAACAGGCAGAAACACTTGCAGAAAAATGGATTAGTGCTTAGCTGCTATGGTTTTTGATTGCCGGATTAAAGGAGAACATACCATAAAAAACAGCCAGGTGCACTGAAGCAAAAGTTCCTCTGTCTCTTCGGTATTTTCCACAGTTGTAGAGTCCAGCATCCGTAGTGGTGACATTCATGATGTGGAGAGAACAATTAGGGAGCAGATGAAGTCTCTTAGATCTTTCCCACTCAGTTGTTGGACTCCCAGTTAGCCCACATTCACTAGTAATATTCCAAAGTGTAATAGGTCCTTGCCCACCATTGTATGTCCATGTAGTCCTGGAATACCAATGTAACCTCACAGAGATCTCACATGGCAGAGTCACATCCTGCCCAACAGTGGAAAAGACAGTTCCTCCAGCACCTGATAAATAGATATAGTGTCTTGTTTATCATTCGTACACTTTACAGCAGGGGTCTCAAACTCAAATGAGCTGGGGGGCCACTACGGTCAACATTGTCTGACTGGAGGGCCACCTCAGGCGGTCAATTGTAGGGCTTTTTTTTTTTTTTTTTAAGGCTGTTTAACAGGGACCTGCATATTTCCTTTGCAATTATTATTATTTATTTATTTTAATCTAAAGATGTGATATTCAATATTAGGCCTATATCACATCATTGAATGCATAGCCTACTAGAACAAATATCAATATTTTCACTTTTAAATATAAGAGATTGTCTTGAATCTATTAAGAGTCATAATAAAGGTATTCTGTATATGCAACAATTTGCAACAATATATGTGCTGACAATATTTTATTAATTATCATAATTATGAATATTAGATATATAATTTATTGCTAATTTGAATCTTGAGACAACATTTTTAGCATCTGTCCAGACAAACAGTCACTTAAAGTTAGTGCTGACAAACAGGGAGATAAAAACAACTTTCACTATGGAAGAGAAAATTCATCTATTTTAGTATGACACTGTTGAAGACAATGCAGAAATTTTATATGATTTCAAGATCGGATTACTCGGAATCCGCTAACCACAAAGACGACTGCTATGGACCATTGTAATTTCCTGTTTATTTTGATATGCGTATTGTCATAGTTAAGTTAAGAATCCGTGAGATATTGCACAAAGAACAATGTATGACATGGACGCATCAGCACTGTATTGGTGATCATAATTTTAATACATATTCAACGCTAATTATCTCACGAACTGTTCATCACAGAAACGAACTAGCACCGGCCGTTGGAAAGGTCAGTTTGTGCAGATTCCAATGATGCCCTTATTATTTCGGTACGATAAAAACTGCGCGAGTAGTGTGACGGAGAAGAACGGGTGCGCCGCCGTCGGGATGTTTGCGCCTCTCTCCAGGGCCGGATTGCATTATAATTTTCCCACCAGCTCGCAGGCCGGATCTGGGCCGGGCCCGGGCCGGATTTGGCCCGCGGGCCGGGAGTTTGAGACCCCTGCTTTACAGTTTCAGGTTAAAGGCATATAAAAAATACCATGCCCGTATCAACAGTTGTGGTACAATAAGTAAGGCGATGATCACACTGCTGTAAAGACATCAGAGGAAATTCTCCTGTGAAATGGTAAAACACAGACTAACATTCTCTCTCTCTCTCTCTCTCTCTTAGCTTTGATTGGATGAAGAGTAAGATGACATTGGTTTAGTAAGATGGTTTAGTAAGAGTTTTTGCAGAGGTAACATATAACTCACCCAAATGGTCCTGACTCAGGCAGATCAGCAACATCATACGAGCATAGGGAATGAATGCCATCTTTCTCTCCTGACTGTTTTCCCTTCTCTACCTCAGGTGTGTGTATGTGTGTTTCTGCGTGTGACTGGATGCCCAGTCTCAGCGTCACTGAGTTCCCTCTAAATGTAGGAACTCCTGGTGGCTCTGAGTACTGATAGTAAAATTGATAAATTTAGAGTTACCCTTCAAAAGCCACAGTGTGAGTGTGAGCAGGTTTGATGGGGCCCCATACATGTTTGGGAAACACACATACATGTACATTTGAATGCTTAATTCATAAGTATTGATATATTCCTTCCACATCATATAAAATTCTGATTAGTGTCTCCTAAAAACCTCTAGCAAGCAAAAAAGACACAACTGAGCCCAATTTAAGATCTGATTTTTTTTCTCTGTAAAAGACAAAGACATAACGACAAAAGTTATATGTAGCCTACATAGTGCTTCAGATGGTTACGTAATACCCCTGTATATGTAAACATGTACTTCATAGTATGTAGCCTACTGTACATGTGAAGGAACACACACTATACTGTTCATCCAAATGATCTTCTGCATTGGCTGTGTGTGAATGAGGAACTTGCCATGAGTGATGGTGGTGAGGTGTGGGTTTGAGAGCCTAAGAGATAGAAAAGTTACTTCCAGTTTCTTTTGAACTGAGACAGGTGTTTATTGAAAATAGCACTTGTCACCACTACATGAAATGCCCAGACTGATTAGGAAACAAGGACACGAATGAGAAGAGAGAGTGAGTGTGTCTGTGTCTTCATGTAAATCGTAAGGGGTACCACTTTAAAAGCAACAGGCAACATTATTTAGGTTAGCTTCATAGTCACTTCGGTGGATTTGTTTACAAAGTTGTGTTGACCAAGAAGGTATACAAAAATTCAATACCATTCAGTTTCAAAATAGTGGCATAAACAGATGTTCTGCTATTCTGTTTATTGTCCTCGCACTGCTGACAAGAGTAGCAGCCACTTGTTATCAGAGATCAGTTTTAATGAGTTCATGGCGTAAGCTCTGTTTGGGATAGGCTGAAATTATGAAAGGCTGGTGCAGATCATCTTCCTTCCTCAGCCTGTACAGAAGAGAGACACAGTCTTATAAGTTTTGAGGAAAGTTCTAAACAAAGTTCAAAACAATTCATTCAACTGTTTTCAAACTCCTCCAGTTGAAACTCAATGGCTGCGTTTCAATTGCCTCCCTAAGTCCCGACCCTTCACATGCTAACTTGAGACTCGGCCATCATTATCCAATAGGGCAGCATTTTGAAGATTCAGTAGATTTTCAAATTGAATGTAAAATGTATTTTTTGCTTAACTGACTTTGTTCGAGGCGGTCATTATTTCTGGCAAAGGAAACCTATAGGCATACGGAATATGACAATTTACATAATTAATTTAGTATCTACTGTAGGCTACTATTGATTATTACTGTATAATAAAAGATTTTCCTACGTATTAATTTTTTTCTTTCAAAATAAATTAAATCCCCCCACCTGTTTTACCCAATATATCCACTTGGTGGAGTCAATATTTTCCCCCACACTACCCAATATAATATCATAATATATATATCATTCAGGTTTGAACATTAGTATGCCATGTACAATGTCAATCTGATATTTCTTCTAAATATAGTTAGTGAGGAGCCCGCAGGACTATTGATGCCCATCAATTCAGTATACTCTTTCCCTCCAGGAGATAAACCAGCTTGCTCATCCTTACATCATGAGCCATGGCTGGCATCATAAATTATCCCTCCCCCTTACCCCTCCATTTAAATAATGTCTCTCTTCTCGCAGTCATATCTATAGGGGGTGCAGGCAGACATTGTTCTCTATGATCTTCATAATTCTTCAATAATTACCAAGACCAAGACCTACCAAGCCAAACACTCATACTTTAATGTCAAGCAACCATGAAGGCAAACAAATGAAAATGAAATAGTTTTACTCACTGATGTACGTTTTGACTCGTTATCAGCATCTGAAATGTTAATGAGATTTCATCATTTTGAACTTAAAGCTACGAACAGTGTTTGTAGTACATGAGCATGTGGGTGCCTGAGGCTTACGGTGTAACCATTGAAATACTTACTAGTTCTTCTCTTGCATATCACCACAATTACTATCAATACAGATGCCACCAAAACAATGGAGATGCTTATTACGCCAAACAGGGGAACTCCTTGGGAAATCATAGAAAGATAGATAGAAAGAAAGAAAATAAATAAATAAATAAATAAATAAATATCACAATCATCACAGAATGGTGGGGAAGCATGTTTGAAAGGATTCAGAGTTCAGATTTGTTTGAATCAGGGTTTTTCAACTGGAGATTGCAAGAAATTACAAAAAGACATTTTAGCCAGTGACCACAACATTTACCTAACTATGCTACGAGTTCATTCTTACAGTATATAAGTTTATGTAACTGTAATGTCTGATCTCAAAATTAATTCAGTCTTATTTAATTAATGTTAAGTTTACAGTTATTTAAACTTAAAATGTAATTGTATCAAGCTTCAATTAAATTAGATTACATTTAATAACTTTGGTACCTAGCAATATGACATGTTTAATTTTATCTCTTAATTTTCTTTTTATAAAATTTTTGTTACTTCCACCTTCCATAAGATTTAAGAACATTTTAAATCTAAATGTTAAATCTAAATGCTAAATCGAAATGTTAAATATAAATCTTAAGTTAAATGTTAAATCTAAATCCAATGTTTGGATTTAACATTTAGACTTAACATTTAGACTTAACATTTAGATTTAACATTTAGATTAAGCATTTAGATTTAACATTTATATTTACCTTTAGATTTAACATGTTTAAATATTTGGCTAAATGTTAAATCTAAATCCTAAACCTAAATCCAAGTTTTGGATTTAGCATTTATATTTAACATTTATATTTAAATTTAATATTTATATTTATATTTAGAATTTAAAGCCCTTTCTTTCCCTTCTATAAAAACAGACCCAACAACAAATCTTTCACTATACACCAATTTGCTCATATTTGTATGTAAATGTGTGAAAAAGAGAGCATTAGAATATGTAGCTGTCTTTTCAAACGCTCAAACGGGGGGGTGGGGGGAGTGATTGTAGGGCAGTGCTTCCCCATGTCTGGTATCCATGGATGTGGTGCACTTGAGCAAGGCACCTAACCCCCAGACTGCTCCCCGGGTGCCGGATTAAGGGTTGCTCACTGGCTCTGTACGTGGGTGTATGCACCTGAAGGCTCTGAAGCTCACAGCTCCCAACAACTTGTGTGTCTGTTTACATGTCCCCCGGATGGGTCAAATGCAGAGAAGAAATTTCGTTCCCAAGGACAAATAAAACACTCTAACTCACTTAATGTATTTAAGTTGAATAACTGTAGCCTATCTTTAATTGATAGTGAATGTGGTCATACCAGAAGTGAATGTTGCCTTTGGGGAATTTGGTGTAGAGGGAAATTCGCTTTCATCACCTGTGTGATTAAACAGACAGGAAATTAGTTAGGATTATTTCACTATTACTGACAATGTAAATCTAACTAGTATTGGATGGAAAACATAACCAGCATGTCTAGCATGCAAAACAGTGCCATTCACACAATTTCACAGCAAGACAGTTGATTAAAGAATAAAAAAGTATTGTTTAACCATATAATAAAACTATTATACTTTGACAAAATTGGTCATGCTTGTTGACAGTAGTATCTTTGATAAATACACCATTGAACTTGGATGATGATTTGAGTGATGTGAATGATGATTTCATTGCTTATGAGAATAAAGCTGCAAACAATAACCCCCAGAATATGGAGATGGCAACCAACGTCAGGGTTCAATGTCTGTTCAGTAAACTTCTGGGCAAAAAATTAGGCAAACAGAGCTCATAATGCTGTGTGCTGTGAGACAACTTCCCAAATGTCCCCCACCTCACCCACCCTATTAATTGTATGGTTCAGTTAACTGAATTCATCATGCACCCTCTCAGTCATCCAGGCTACTTCAGCCTTACATTACTTCCTGTCTGCTTCAAAATGGAACTGGTTATTCATCCTCCGGCATGTCCCCACATTAGATGCTTGGGTCATTGGTATGTTTTGCCCTCAACGGTGCCTTCTAGGCAGCGCTGCCTTCAAGGTACTACTCCCCTCAGTTTAGGGTTATGGTTAGGGTGACGGTAGCCTTTTACGCTGTGATGTCTGCAAGGTGCCATTGGGGGCAAAAACCCTATTGAGCTAGATGCTTGGGCCAGGCAGATGTAGTCACTTTTGTGGACCTGCTCCCTAGCCCCCAATCGAAGTGCGGACATAACTTCTTTGAATGTGCCCCATATCAGGAGTGAATTGAACAAACAGGTTATTTGCATTCCCTGTAATGGCGGCAAAGATCATCTGGCGTTATTGCTACAAAAAATCAGTTATCTCATATATCCACCTTGCCTCCCTCGCCTGTGGTGTCCTTTTCCATTCCCGTTGAACTTCTGTTCTCATAGGCCTTTTCCCAATACTCGATGCTGACCCTGGATGCTGAGCCTCCTAACTCCATAGTGACCACGTCACTACTTCTTGCCTACTGCATTCATGCTTGCAACCCCCTCAGTCTTTCCCCCCTTTGCCTGAGCGATTTTCAGCATTGTATGAAGATCCCACCTCCACCCCCGACACCCACTATCCTTCCATCACCAAGGCAAATCCTTTCTCCACCCTCCACCAGGGGCGATTCTAGGTTCTGAACTTTAGGGGGCTCAGCCCCCAGAGTTGATAGAGGCTCCTGGTTTGAACATCATGCTTTCCAATGCTTAGATTTACGCATTTTTAATCATAACAACCAGCTACGAAATCGATCCAACCACAAGCACTGACATGCAGCCCCCGTAATGTTGTCACTTCATAAGACCTAAATAATGTTTGTAAAAACTTGTATGCAGAGGTGCCATCACATGTTTTAAAGTAGTGTTGGCAAATTGTCATGGTGATTAGCCTAAAATGTGTTAGACGTAGGCCTACAGTAGGCTCATTATAAATGCTGGTCATACTGGTGGAGGAGGAATTGGGTTTTTCATGGACATCATATTGCTAATGTCACAGAATAGGACTACCCAGCAGTTGTGAATCAAAGATGGTATATTTATTTGTTAAAGTAGGGTAGACTTACAATTTTGGATTAGTTAGAAGTTTTTTCCTGCATTTTGGTACATTTTAACAGGTTATTATAGCCTATATAGGCTATATTTTTAAATTATCCTATTACTTTAGCACTTCATGTGAGATTTGAAGTTTGATGTTGCACTAAAAAGTAGTATTGCCGGGGCAATACTGGCAATACTGAGGATGACAGCCCTGCTTGAATGATATGTTCAGCTCCATGGTAATAGTAAGTAAGAATAATACAAGGCCTACTGTATGAGAAAAGATTGTTTATTTTGGTGAAATGTGAATGATAAGGGAAAACTTCACTCTAGGAGCATTAGATTCTTTGCTACTGTAATTGTCATTGGCTCTCTGTAAATCAAACATAGGCTTCATTCTTGAAATGGAATTATAGAAAAATCCATCTAGATTCTTTCCAGCGTATCAGTTCACTATCCATGCCTTAGATTCTTGAGCAAGGTAGGCTCTTTGCCTTTCAGGCTAATTATCATACTTTTAAGCTGTAGTTTCAGTTATTACCTGTGCCACCTATAGGCCTATGACTTCCAATAGCTTTAGAATCAAAAGAAAAAATAATAATAAAGTTGAGAGCATGTATTTTAATAATTTATTCCTAGTTTATTGCGCAAAGAAGAATGAAGGTGCAATAAGGCTGCATCATATTCCTTTCTATCAGGGGTAGTCCTAACCTCTATGATGTCCTGGGTGAACAGGCACCTTATCTGTCACCCCTCCTATTGCACAGGCATGGCCCTTGGTAATAGAATATTTGGGTAATAGAAAATGTAGGCTATCTGTTGAAATTGTAGGTCTATTATAAAGTTTTTTTTTTGTTTGTTTTGTTTTATTTGTTGAGCTCTTGGTTACTAGATGGAACCCAGCAGCCAATTAAGCCACCAGATAAAGATAGTTCCCTGTAAAAATGTATTGTCAAGCAAGTACATCACAAGTGGTACCAGTGAATTCGTCTGGTTGTCTAGTTTAATTTGATACCAAATACTCCATTGTAGGATCAGATATACCCATACCAAAGCTTCCAAAAGACAATGAAGCAAACCTGTGTCACCCGCGATTAATTTTTTTGGCGCTCGCGTGCGCAAAAAAAAAAAAAAAAAAAACACGGTCCGTGATTTTTAGGGGGGCTTGAGCCCCCCTAAAAATGGCCTAAAATCGCCACTGCCCTCCACCCACATGCCTCATGCCCCCTTCAGCCTGCCTGCCTATATTCTGGCGTCAGCTGCGTCAGGTACTCTGCCCACTCCAATTAACATGCCCCCTCCTATCTTTCCAACACTGAGGCCTCAAATTTTATCAGATGCGGACGTTGACCTGTTCTGTGTGGGGGATGTGATGCATTGTCCATAATGTTAAATAATTTCTGTAACATTTTGGTGGAGAGGAGAATTAGTACTATCACTGTTGGAAAGGCCAGTTTGTGCAGATTCCAGTGATGTCTGTATGATTAAAAATCTGCTACAGTTCCTTGTTCCTTGTTCCTTGTTACCTTGAACTCAAGGATGGTGATGTGTGGGTGCAATACTGTGGTTTCCGTTCGCTGAATTTGGCCCACACAGTTCAGTGTAGGTGAAAATGAAACTGCATTATGCTCTTCCTGACTATCTGGTGGAACGAAATGGAATGAGCCGAGCAAATAGGTGCTATTTGCTTGAATAAGGAACGTTGCCTGCGACCATACAAAACCAGCCCTACCAAGTCCATCAGTTGTACAAAAACTGTGTACTCTCCCTGTACTCAAGGACCTCAAGCTGCAATGTCTGGATATGGAGGATATTTCAATGGCCTCAGGTTCACCAGCACCTAGTTTCATGAGATTCCAATTGCCTCCAAGAGAAGCCTTCTCAGCTGTGTATGAAGTCATCACAGCGCTATGACTTCATACACAAAAACGTCCCCAGTTACTGTGATAACCAAGCCTTTTTGGTCAACAATTAGCATCATTAGCTGTTGTTTTGCAGATGTGGTCCATGTTGTATGAAATTCTCACAGAGCAATCAGTCAGCACCCCCCCCCCTTAAATAATGAAATAAATAAATAAATTATTACAATGTATTTTGGATAGCCAATCAATGAGCAAATCCTACCGTGATAAACATAGAGATCAACAGCAGCATCTAAAGCCAGTTTGTCTCCACCTTCTCTCTGGTACTGCTGACAGGCGTAGTGTCCAGCATCCTTTTTGGTGACATTTGTGATGTACAGCGAGCAGCTGCAGCACAGACTCAGTCTCTGAGACATCTCAGGGTCATGGGATGTGACCTTCCCAAGCATAACCACCTCAATGGTAGTTCTTCCACTACTGTATATCCATGTAGTAGTGGAGCAGTCTGGTTTTACCACGTTGGCACAGGACAGAATTACATTTTGCCCCGCTTTTGTGGTTTTAGTGGGGGTGTGTCCTCTGATACCTGTGAAGAGAATTATTACAACAACACAATGTGGGGGATTTGGTTGTTTAAATATCTATTTAAAACTATTTGCTGTCAAATTTTAACAGAAATCTATGAAGTACAAGTAGTTGATCCTTTGGTCAACTATCTTGATCTGTAGTCATAATTTGTACAAGTAAGTTACTGTCATTAACATACCCTTGCCCTGGCTAACAATTAGGCCTACTGGTGAAACACGATGAAACACGGCCTACTGAAGTTCTCCAGGTGTTTAAATATGGCAACATTAGCAACTCACCTATGTGGTTCTGGCTCAGGCAGATGAGCAATGTTATCAGAGGAAAATGATTGCACAACATTGTCATCTTTACACTATTCACGTCCTTCTTCCTTGTACTCTGTGCTTGAGCCTGCTGTCACATTCAGCTGTGTTTGTGGTTATGACACAAGTTCAAAACTAGAAAAATACAGCTCCTGGCCCTAACCTCTGAATTCTGCAAACCCTGGCACCAGGCCTGGCCGAGTAACCGAGGGTGTGGACTCTTATCAGGAAGGAACACTGGTACAACTCTACAGGGTCAAAACAGCAGATTAGGTTGGAGGAGTGGGGTCAAGACACTGGGGGTGTCAAGTCAGTTTTGTCTTTCACTTTCTTAGGCCTACTGTTGATTGAGTGAGATTTGGTTCCTTCTTGAACCCTGTTTATACATAGCAGGACATCAATAACGTTTATTGACGGTAAACAGGTTTTCATCTGTGAAAACGGCTACTTTCAAAAACTCCAGGCAAAGTGAAGATTTCAGAAAATCTGAGAGATTTCAGAGTGGTTGTTTTTAAACTTTATTTGAATCCTACACCAAAGGTAATAATTGTCTAACAGAGAGAAATGCTTATAGCCAACATAATAAATAGCTGAAGTCTTCAGCAAAGAAAGCAAAAGTCAAGCTTTTCTCTGATTGAGGGGATTTTATTAAACCCCCTCATCAGCCATAATTGCTTACATATTCAATTCCTACATGTCACTTACACAGTACATTCTGTGACTTCCTCTAAACAAGACTGTGAACTCAACATACAGTAGCAGATGAAAGATAAGTAGTGCTTGATAGGGAAGTGTCAAGAAAGGCAAGATCCATGTTTGCCAAGAAATTTCCTTTGTTGTAGTTTTCAGACAATTCATTGTAGAGATGTCCCGATCCGATATTTAGATCGGATCGGCCGCCGATATGAGCAAAAAATGCATATCGGGATCGGATCTGCAAGCGCAAAAAATGCAGATCCAAACTCCCGATCCATTTTTTTTCTCGATATCGCACCGTGCAGCGCATTATTCAGATAATCCATTCCAGTTTTTGCTGTGTGTTTCCCTACCATCCGGTCCGCATTTTCCAGCACAGGAGCAGGCTGACACCTGAGCATGTCGAGATGCTTGTCTTTGTAAAAAAGAATCTCCCCATCATGCTGGGGCTGCATGCAGGGCAAACAGTTGGAATTGAAGGGAGTGTGTAGATGGAGATGAGGAGAGGAGAGGAGAGAGAAGGGAAGAGGAGAGGAGAGGAGAGGAGAAGAGAGGGGAGGAGATGAGATTGGGGAGTAGAAGGCATTTGCTTTGAAATAGTTTACTATACAGTATTTGCACTGTTTTGCACTGCTGTCTCCACTGTTTTGGTTTACACTTGTTCAAGAGCTCAGCACTGATGAGTTCAAGAGGACTTATGCTGTTAATAGACTGTTAAACTCAGGTTGTGTTTGCTTAATACAATGTACAATATGATCTGCACTTGTGGCTTAAAAGTTAAAAGGCTTGAAAGTAAAGTTGTGGTTATGCCATTTCTGTTTGCTATTTATCATTTTGTTTATTTTGTGTTGATTTATTGAATAAATAGGTGAATAAAGAGGTCAGTTTCTCGTTACCAACTAATGTGTATTATTCAAATGTACCTAATTCAGCTGGCTAGTTATTATCAGGAGTAAAACCCTTTTCAACGTGAGTCTGACAACAAAGTAAGTTGGTTAAATGACTTAAAACTTTAATACATGCTCAGCTAGGCCGGTATCGGTATCGGGAGATATCGGTATCGGATCGGAAGTACAAATAAATATCGGTATCGGATCGGAAGTGCAAAATCCTGGATCGGGACATCTCTAATTCATTGTGCCTCATGCAGGCCACTGCCCAACAATGCATTCCAGGTATTCCCCTCAGATTTGTCTCAGAGGAACTTGCACTCTTTTTTGCACTCCTTTTCTGCACAGCCCTTTGATAGACTATTTTTTTTTTGTCTTCCAATGAACGACAATATCTTTGTGAGGCTATGTGGTTTCATGCTTGTAAAAGGTGTATGGGCAGGGCCGGCCCAAGGCCAAAGGGGGCCCTAAGCAGAATTTCATTTGGGGGCCCCCTCACCGCCACCTCAGCCTTTTTTGGTGTTGGGGGGGGGGTTGGCAATGTTGACCCTGCCTCTAACTCACTCTCAAGAGATATTGAGATGGATTCACTATTGCTTGTTCTCCCTATCAACAACAACATATTGCTTGTTTCATTAATTGTTTAAATTCACCCAGTGTTCTTGTCATCATCTGAATTTTACACCATTTTTTGAAAATACTGAAAAATATTAGACAACAAAAGTTTAGGATGCTATGGTTTTATACAACACTCACAATACATTTTATGTGAACATTATTGCTGATATCACAGACATTGGTAGGCTACTCTATGCAATAAGCTTATGATAACAGAAATAGCCCTGATTCACTCACTATGTTTGCTATTTCAAGCATCAATACTAGGCCTAACCTATATCATCAGAGAAGAGTGATTCTTGCCATTCTTGACAATAAAGAGCTAGGTTTGAATTAAATGATTAGATAGTCCTACATTAAGATAGCTTGATACATCTCCTAAGACTAACTAGGATTTTGCCTATAGAAGAACTTCCTCATGTCCAATGTCTGTGCAGGCAGCAAATATTCATCAACCAAAAAAAGGCTATCCTTAACCTAAGCCTATAGCCTACTTGAATGTTTAGTTGAACATTCATTTAATGTGGCCTTGAGTTAATTTTGGGGACATACAACAAAAGAATAAGGTTTCAGCCAAAGCTACGTTGTGAGGTGGCAATTAACAGAGCTGACGTTATATTACCTCCTCGGGAATCTGTTCCTTTCCTGCTCACAGGATTCATTTCACTTACTGACTTACTTTGTTCCAAATGCAAAACATGGAGTGTGGACTTTCAGCGGTATGCATTTTACCTACTTGATCACGTGGAATGGACTGACGATTGCATGCGGTGAGATGTTGGTGAACGCGGAGTCGATTTTCAGCGCTATGCGTAGCTACTCTATTCAAACAAGTAGAATGGATTCTTCCGCGGTGGATTAGAAACTGCGCTATGGCTGTGCTTTACCATTCCCAGGAGGCTTTGTTCTAATCATATTGCAGGTTGTTGTTATAGTTTTTCTGTGGTAAACATAAACGTTTTATGATGTCAGTATAACAAGAATGAAATAAAAATACTAATGCTACATCAACTTTGCTAGATTGTTGGGAGAAGTCAGAGGTGTGTAAGCCAAACCATGACTGAGATAAAGAGTGATAGTAAGTGATATAAATCGAATGGATTCCTAAATTGGTAAATGATAAAAGTAATGGGTAGGTATGACAAACACGTTAAGATGTAACCCTCAAAAAAAAAATAATGTTTCAAAACGTGATTTCTCGAGCGCTCGTGGGGGCCCCCCGAGCTGTCGGGGCTCCTAAGCGACGGCATAACTCGCGTATGCCTCGGGCTGGCCCTGTGTATGGGGATTGATAACTTTGAAAGTGTACTGGTCGTTTATCTAGATGTCCATTTACACAGACAGTACTCATCGTTCGCTGCCTACTTAACCATTCTGAAGGTACAGTCTGTGCCTGTGAAAGAACTCTGCCTACTTTAATATAGTTATGTGCATTCTCAATCCTGTCCTTAAAGCAATCTTGAACTTTTGTTTTAAAACATATGCAACTCACAAGTGTTTAGCCATGTTCCAAAACAAGTATTGTAGCAAAATCATGTTTTAGGGGCAGGTGTAGTGATAATAAACTAGCACTTCAAACTTCCAAATAAAACTTGACAGGAACTGTGTTTTGCTAATAATAATAATTATTATTATAATTCTTATATAATAACTAGATGTACCCCATGGCCCTGTGTGTCTGTGTGTGTGTGTGTGTGTGTGTGTGTGTGTGTGTGTGTGTGTGTGTGTGTGTGTGTGTGTGTGTGTGTGAGACAGTAGGCCTATCATCCCAAACCAGTAACCCTTCACTTAGTAGCACCATCTACAGGTCAATGGTTGTACAGTCATTAAATGTACATATAAATTTATTTTATAGCCCCCCATGGATGAAATTCCACAAAACTTGACATATTCCCACAAGATGTCAGGTTCTAGCCTGGGAATTCCCATGCTCCTTTGCGCGCTTATTTCATTTCACTCTGCAGAGGAGCATGGTGACCATGGCCGTTTTTCTCGCTTGCTTTCGGTATCCAATCGCAGAACAAAAAGGGATTTGTACGGCCCTCGATTGCATTTTACGTCACGTCGTGGCTCTGGTATTGGCTCCGAGGTATGTACAGACGCTATGATAGACATTCGTAGCGCCCAATAAACGGCTATGGACAATTGTAAACGATGCTTCCACTCCGAGAAATGCAATAGGTAGGTCCCCAGACTAAATATCACTTGTGATTTTAGTTTGCCATTCGCCAGGCTAGTCAGGTTCATCATACACATCAAATTTGGTGCCGTTCATAACATCTGATCTAAAGATAGGGGCAATTAAAGCAGTATAATATCGCATATACTTTGTGACCTTAGGGCTGCTGTCCATTGCGACACACTCACAGACCTGTTTACCTTTATTGGTTTGTTAACTTTCAGTTCCAAGCAGCTCAGTTCAATTACACAACACTGGAGAGTCCCAAAGCAAACACGCAATTCCTCAAACAGTTTTTCTCTGACTCTGTAAACTCCCTATGGTTAGTCCTTTTTGACAGCAAATCCTTACTGGTTTGAGTAAAAACAACTTGATGTAATCCTGGAAAAAACAGGTTAGGCAATCATAACGGGAAGATGGAAAAATGGCACAACATTCTTCTACACACCCACACACTTTTTTTCAAATTCACTATAAAAACGTGTGGAGTTCCCTGGTCTTTTCAGAAAAAGATTGTGTATTGTACTGAGGGAATCACACAGCAGCAACATGGTGAGCCTGTGTTTTGACACTGAAAAGTTGTTATTTTTAGAGCATTGTTTTGATCTAGACAAAGATCAGAATGTATAAATACAGTGAAATCAATAGAATAGAATAGAAAGCCTTTACTGTCATTACACATAGTAGGCCTATACATGGTACGTGATTTAAAGTGTTGCTCCGGAGTGATTTCAAGCATAGCCCTGTTGAACAAACCTGCTAAATGCACTACTTAGTGAGTGGAACAAAATGATTTGGAACAGCAGAGACCGAACGAAGAAGCGAACAAGCACTTTACACTGAATCAATGGAAACTCATTATTCGAAACCGAAACTAAGATCTGAGGTACTGTATACCTTTGACTCAATGTAAAGTGCTTTGCGTTCGTGTTTGGTCTATGCTGTTCGAAATTCTTTCATTCCATGCGAAATCTGTTTCTGTTAGAAGCTATGCAGTGAGCTATGTGCAACAGGGCTATGCCTATCCTGTAAGAGCTGCTTCTTAAAACGTGCACTCATTACCATATATCAATTATGGGTAACACTTTGCGGTAAGGGTACATGAATTATCATGAATTCATGCATGATTTCATTCGTGATTCATGCATTACTTCATCTCTGAATATCTAATGACTCATCAGGGATTAGCGTGAATTCATTGTTTATCATTAATGACCTCCTGCTGAAATAGCAGATGATCTTAAGCATTAATTACTCTGGGTACATCACCATGAGTCATGACTAATTACACATGATCATGATGTTTTTGTTCAAAAGAATTTGATATAATTTGATATAATAAAAGTACTTATTTAGCCTTCTTTGGCCGAGTTCCTCATATCTATCCCATACGTCAACTAAATTTTACCAATTTAACCATGTCAACACTTTAGTTGAGGGGGCACAAACATGATGAATTCATCATGATCATGCTAATTTATCATGACTCATGCTAATTAATCATGACTCATGATGATGTACCCAGAGTAACTAATCCTTAAGATCATGTGCTATTTCAGCAGGAGGTCATTAATGACAAACAATGAATTCATGTTAATTCCTGATAATTCATTAGACTTTCAGAGAAGAAGTAATGCATGAATCATGAATTTATCATGAATGATTTCATGCATGAATTCATGATAATTCATGTACCCTTACCGCAAAGTGTTACCCAATTATGTACTGTAAACTAATGTGCAAGAAGTCCTATGCAACTAAAACTAAAATAATAAATAAACACAGACAGACAAACAGGTGAAAAATAGTGCAATGTGAAATTATGACTATTATAGCCTACTGTAAGATTCTCTGTCGATCTCTGGCAGATTTGGTGGACAGTTGCTCTATTGCTCCTGTGGATAGATTAACTCGCCACATTTAATTATTATTTGTCTTTATGTAACTTTAGAAAGCAAACCCACCAAATCAGACTTTTTCATTAAGGTTGCCAACTTCCAGAAATCAAAATAAGGAACGTGTGTGTGTGTGTGTGATGTTGGAGAAACAATGTTTGTGTGGGAATCTGTGTATCGGAATAGGAGTGTATTTGAGTAGGCTTCTTTTACAGTGGAGGGCTTGAGTGACTCTACCCTATTGTGTCTAATATAACAGTCACTCCACACATGCCTAGTCCAGGCCATCAGACATAGAGTCATGTTAGGGATAATGGCCACCGATGTGTCCCGATATACGTAGGGGAATAGTGGACAAAGAGCAGGCGAAGCCCAGCACAATGCGATGCTGAAAGCGGAGTGCCATTTGATTCAGCCAAGTCCATTATTCTCCCGCATATTATCCCACCAGGTTGCAACTCATGCATGTAAACCAGGGGGTTTCAACTGGATCAGTTCCAGGGACCGTTCTTACTGAAGTCATCAGCAGCCCACCGTCGGAAAGGGTGCCGCCAGGGTGTTATAAACACAGAAATTGCAACAAAGTACAAATAAAGAGAAATTATAGACAGCAACCACCATATTTGCTATATGCAGCAATTCATCCTTACACTGCATTTGGAGTGATAGCCATATTATAATAACAGCTGTGAATATTTCTCATCAAGTTTTCAAAAAATCTAATTCAATCACAGTAAGTTGTACCTGGAACCCATCACAGACCACCAGGGTTCACAATGTGTTTACGGACCACCAGGAGTCCGCGGACCCCCTGTTAAAAACAGGATGTAGACAATAACAAGCACTCAAAACATAGGCTGAGAAATGCGTTTCACTTTTATGAAAAGCTAAACTGATATGATATACTTTAATTTTTTACCAGATCTAATGTATGTCATAGGTGTCCCATTATTGAGGAATAACGGACACCCTGTCAGCTAATCAGAAAACAGTGTTTTATTTCTACGGGTCAGAAAACAGAGAGAAAAGTATTCAATAATCTTCTATTAGCACATTAGAACATTAGCAACTGGCATTAGCATGGGGTTGAGAGAGCGTGAGAGAAAAACATGACACTCGCAGTTCTTTTCTATATAAACCACAGGTGTTGGCCAAAAGTGTAAAGCAAGGCTGTGTGTGGGTGGATGAATGATTACATCATGAGAGTGAGTCTGTGTGTGTTTGCAAAAGTGTGTGATTATCAATTATGTCTATACCAATGAACATTTGCATAAACAGGATCAGAGTCCACAAGACTGTTGTCCTGGTCCGCACCACGTGATATCCTGATGCTGCTGTAGATCACAGTGTCAGGCTGAAATTAGAGAGAAAAACACAAGCCAAGTCAAAAAATTAAATATTAAATATTAACAAAAAAAAATGAATAGCATTGAAAATCAAACGAGTGTGTTTTTATTTCTGTCATGAGTACCACCTGTATAACCTCTACAAAGTACTAATATTAACTGAAAAGTAAGGTGGTGGAACAGACTGAACATCTGTGGCACTGGTCCTGTTTTTGAGTATGACAAAGGAAATGCAGCTAATTATCAATGGATGAAAGATACTAGAAAAGCACTCAGAGAACACTGATGTTCCAGATCATCATTGTCTGACATTTTACAGTAATACAAATATATGCAGAACGTTTTTTTGAGCTCTTTTGCGAAAACATGACCTGCTTGGTGGAGGTAATAGTCGATTTAAAATTGAAATCTAAAATTACTCAAACAAGCTAACAAAAGCATCAAGAAGGATTAAACCTACCGAATTGAGGCTTGTATCTTCAATGGTTCCTGAAAAATGTACATTATTACAGTAGAGAGAAAAAAATAATAATAATACAGTACAGTTTTTGAGTTTTTGAAAGCTGATTTTGAGCCACTCACTTGTCCATCTCTTGTGTGTTACCACCACAATTATCACGATAGCAGCCAACAGACTGACAGAGACCCCAATTCCAGCAATCAGCGGAACTGCAAAAGACACTGGGGGAAGACAAGGAGAAGCGTTCTTTTATGTTGGTAACAATCGACTTGAATGTTGAATAAAATTATAAACCTTTTGTTGTTTTATTTGAAGGTAACATTGGGGTAGTTGTAGTTTTGTCAACGTTATCTGATTTGATCTACTTCATTAAAACAATAAAACTGCATTTTTTTCTATATTGACTGAAAAGCACAATATGTATAGGCATATTTTTTTCAATGTTGACAATGGAAATAACATTTTCAAATAAGCCTGTAGGCCTACAGGCAACAGCAAGGCACATTTGGGCCTAGTTAAAAGCACAATGAAGAGTGCTTGTCAAGGACAACAAGCTTTGAAAAGCTAATGTGGGAATTTTTTAATGTTATATGACATCAAGTAAGGCTAAAAGAACATAGTCTCTGGGGTAAACAGCTAGTCAAAACAAGGCCTCCCTAAAACAGTGTTGTTTGAAAGGAATGTTGTTTAGGACAGGAATGGAAAGTGCCTCATCTTAAATTGACAGTTAATGTATAGTCTAACAGATGTTGTTGACACAAGAGACATTAAAGACGTAATGTTAAAGCTTACAACTCAATCTCTATATATGGCAAAGTGCCAGTAACCTTTAAGACTATTGGTTTGTTGAAGTTACTGGTAGGATTGTTTGAGTATATATGAGGTAGGAAAACTCTCGGTCACTAGAATTTTTGGAACATCTTGTAACATTAATTCTCCGGTGAAAGCTCAATAAATGACCTGCATCGTTTTGAGAAACTTGGCTTCCTGCTATCTTTTTTCTTCATCTTTTGAAATCCGACACTAACTAAAGAGAATTTGCTGTGCCATCACCATGGCAAAAAATAAGTTGAAGCGAGCAGGCTTTTGCACAGTTGGGTTTTCTAAGAGGAAGGAAGTCAGTTAACCCCACGAACCTCTCACTGTGATGGTGTACTTAACAGAAGTCTGATCCTGTCCTCGGGCAGTGACAAAGCATCTCCATTTCCTTCTGGTTTGGCCTTGTTTTGGATCTTTGAGATTCACAGTCAGTGTGGTATTGCAGGCAGAAGTAGTTGTGATTTGGTGGTAGGAAGTGTTCCTAAGCACTCTTCCTCCATCTCTCCAACTTAGAAGGATTCCTTCTTCTTCCACTGATCTTCCACAGCTGTCAGGTGTGTGCAGAAGACAGTGGACAGTGACAGTACTGCCTGCCTCCATCTCAGTATCACTGGGGGAGGCGGAGACTGCAGGCGGAATCACATCATCATAACATCAGAAGAGAGAAATGAGATTACCTCAGTAAATCAATTTATTCTGTAAATGTGACAGACGGTTTAGTGTTTATGAACTATTACCTACCATGAAGAACAGTCAGGTGAACTGGAGTATCACTTCCATGTTGTTGTCCACCCTCTTTCAGGTACTGCCGACAGACATAGAGTCCAACATCATCAGTAGTAACTTTAGTAATGTGAAGGGAACAATTAGAAGTCAGGCTTAGTCTCTTTGCCCTGTCTGTGGATTTTTTCTCTCCACGCCCGAACAATACCACACTAGCTCCTGTATTGTTATACAGCCAGGTTGTAGAGGAGCAGTTAGGATGAACTACATTAGTACAGACCAGAGTGGCTGTTCCACCTGCATTGGAGATCACAGTGGGAGAGTTTCCCTTGACACCTGGAGAAAGAATAGTAACAGTCAAAGTTCCTGAAAGAAAGGAGAATCATAGCTACATATTCTATGACTGTTTCTCAAAGTCGAGAATGCTTCCTAGATAGAACGCTAGCCTTGGAACAGGTTCCATCGGTACATCCTTGAAAAATCTATGACTAAAGGACTCGATTAGCCTGGCGAATGCCAAACTAAAATCACAAGTGATATTTTGTCTGGGGACCTACCTATTGCATTTCTCGTAGTGAAAGCATCGTTTACAATTGTCCATAGCCGTTTATTGGGCGCTACGAATGTCTATCATAGCATCTGTACATACCTCGGAGCCAATACCAGAGCCACCACGTGACGTAAAATGCAATCGAGGGCCGTACAAATCCCTTTTTGTTCTGCGATTGGATACCGAAAGCAGGCGAGAAAAACGGCCATGGTCACCATGCTGCTCTGCAAAGTGATATGAAATAAGCGTGCAAAGGAGCATGGGAATTCCCAGGCTAGGACTCGATAGAATTTAGGAGTAATCATAGTGACTGGCAATACATTGGTACCAACAAAAGTACTACATTAAAATCTTGAGTATCTTCGACATTAGAACAGTTTTGCTTTGCGACAGACAATGACGCGGAATACTCGGAAAAGCAGCATGCTTCCTCGACTCTGACAAACAGTCTATGTCGTTGTTTTCCTGCTTTAAAATATTTGCAGAAATATTTGTAATGGAGATAATTTAGCAACTATGTTCATCATAAAAATCTTTGAAGCCCTCCAATTATTTGTGTTTCTTGTTTACCTCAGTATTCCAATCAAAAATGGCAGGCGCATGCATAATTTCATCTATATTGTGACAGTTTTATATCAACACTTCTATACTATGTAATTTGTTTAGGACTGTAAGTGCATAGAACCACATCCATTAATTGATCAACATCCAGCCATTTTGACAGGGAATACTACAAGTTGTGACAAAATTGTGTGAAGCAACCCAAATGTTTGCTTTTTGTCTTAAAGAGTGAGATTATTCCACAGAAATCTAAATTATATAGGAGAATAGCATGATACTGTTGGAAGACATGCCATTGATGCAGCAGCAAAAGATCAAATGAAATGTGTCCCAAAATGAGAGTAATGAGAAAATGTAACTCACCCAGGTAGTCTTGACTCAGGCAAATCAGAAAGATTATCAGAGCATTGGGGGTAAAGGCCATATTTTTCTCCCGTCCACCTTTCAATGTTAAACAGCACTGCTTCTGTGTGTTTCTTGTGTGTACGTGCTTTTGTGTGCATACAGAGCAGGTATCTGAAAGTGATTCTAAATTCAATCTTTCCATTGCGTCAGACTGACGATGACAGACTATTCATCATAGTGTAGCTTCATTTAAACCCTGACTGTATTTAATAACAGGTGATTAGGTGATTAGGCTAAAATCATAGCAACTGGCAATACTTTGATATCAACAAAAGTACTAAAGTCATGCATGTAACTGTTGATTGGCCCTGAAATCCAAATGCTCTCTCAGTCTCTCTGAAATCATAACCACTTTCCTAAAACATAGAATTAACCTATACAATACAATTATTCAGTACATCGTATTGTATATGCACAACATTACAGTTAGTGTGAAAATATCTAGCTTATACACCTACGTCTGTGTTTGTGTGTGTCTTTATATTGGTTAATGGGTATAATGGTAGTGTGTGGTGTCTGGTTATTCCCAAATATGGTAAAGCTTCATATCTTTGTCATCAGCATATTGATTCTGTTTCATGAAGCCTGAGAAAAGACTAGACAGTTGTACAGTAATGCATGTGTTAGCCGATGGGGATTTTGATTATTCAACTGATGACCACTGCAATGCAACACCATTGCAATATCTTAGCTCACATTGTCAAGTGTGTCTGTGAGTCTGTGAAGTGTGAAGCCTTTGAAGTTCAGCTCCTTCTGTGTGTTATAAAAAGTGCTATGGTAGATAAACATTTCTCTATTGCCTTTCCATTTTATGTTGCTTATTTATTTAATTCATTATTTATTTATTAAACCCCCCTAAGTCAGTGGCATTTATTCATGCCCGAGACTGGACAAAACAGTGTTTTATACATTAATCAGGGGAGAGATACATCTGATGCATCAAAACAACATAGGCCTAAGTGATGTACCAGCACATCTGATGTAGACTGACTTTTTAGAGATCCAGAGAAAAAGACATGAAGCTGTCTTGTACACAAATAAATGTCCATATTGGCACAGACATGTTAAAAACAATAATTAATATTAGTTAATAGTTAATTTTCTAAGTCAACTTCAGAAGGCAATAACAGTGCAGGAGTGTGATAGAAATGCAGTAGAAATAGTGTGTGTGTGTGTGTGTGTGTGTGTGTGTGTGTGTGTGTGTGTGTGTGTGTGTGTGTGTGTGTGTGTGTGTGGGGAGGGTGCATGAGTGTGAAAGCTGCAAAGATGCACTTTGTTTACCACAGCTCGGCTTTGACACCTGTTAAACAAGTGATGCACTATGGGCTCTAATCTGTGACCGTTTGAGCACATTTGAAATGTGAGACTGTCAAATGTGTTAACCAAAGCCAACCATGGCTGTGCATCTGACCAAAACAAAGTGCTAAGTTCGAGTCTTAAAGAAATGTATTCACACTATCTTGTTTAAAACAAGAGTAATGAAGTAGTAATGAACATCTCATGGGACTTTGTCAACATCCAGTACAACAATACAACATCCCCAGTGGATAAGGACAGTGGCCCTCAATCACTCAGTCACACCAGATACTTGGTGATGGACTCATTCATCGGCCTATAAGCCATCTCATGTCTTGTGACCAATTCATGTTGAGCGCAGCCCCTAGAGTGGTGGGTGTCAAGCTACCATTTTATCTAGAGGAACTTGACTTTGTGTGATTTACTGTGTGCAGACGAAAAAAAATGTGTAGTGAATTGATAGGATAGGATAGTTTTTGTATTTAATTGCTGCTGTTGTGAGAAATGACCTTTCACAAACCATTCCTTGAGATACTTTTCACATTCCTTTGATGTCAAGAAGAGGTACATACCTTTATCTTGTCTTAGTCTCACACTAAACCCCTTAAACATTTGAACTAAAATAGTTTATTGTTAAGCTTGTACAATATGACACAATTTAAATTGCACAACAAAACAACATAATGAGCATCAAGAAAGCGATTGCATTTCTAGGGCATGACCATCAGGGGGATCATAACATGCATCACCTGCATGAATAATCTTACAAGGTTTTTACCAGATCTCTCTGTATGTAATCGTCTTTAGACACAAGGAACACAATCTGTTTACAAAAATATCAAAAGAGATTATATTGCATTTATGTACAATAATAAAAGTAGGATTATGGCTTCTAAGACAGATTGGAGCAGAGTTAATCTAATATTATCCTTATGAAAAGAAGACTATCACACAATCATATTGGCCTCCTTTTATGTAAATTTAATGCACAAATGTATGTCTATGTATCTCTTTCAGTCACTGAGGTATTTGGGTTGCCCTGTTGATCACCTATGGAGCAGAGAAAGACAGAAAAGAATTGTATATCAGTCATTGAATTACAATCAGTATGGACTGTTATTCGGTATGTATCTGTGCAGTAGTCCACTCACCTGGTCTCTTCCTGTAGATGACTGCAACTATGATCACAGCTACAAACAGACTGGCAGTGGTAGCAACTCTGACTGCTACATGGACACCTGCAGTGTGTGTGTGTGTGTGTGTGTGTGTGTGTGTGTGTGGAGAGAGAGAGAGAGAGAGAGAGAGAGAGAGAGAGAGAGAGAGAGAGAGAGAGAGAGAGAGAGAGAGATTAAATGACTGAGTCAGTTGAGTCAGTGAGTGAATGAGTTGATTGACATGATACCTGGTGGAACACCATGCTAAAGCATGTCTAAGCTAAACCCAAGGACCGGGGCTCAAGTCATAGTGAGTTTCCAAAGGCAAGTTCCATTACCTCTAAACAACTGTCTGCAGGGGTACTGGGCCACTTCTCTAAGGTGCCGTTTACAGGACTGCTTAAACATACATTTCCCTGCCCCTCAACCTCACCTTCACCTCAACGCACACAGACATCTTGAGTGACTCTGTAGCAGAGAAAGCCCTGTTGTGTGAAAGTTATAGGTAGAATGCCCTAGGTGAACCTGTCAAAAATATCTGCATACTTGGACAAACACAACTCCCAGTGATTGCTTGGGGTGAACTGACAACAAAGTCCACCACTGGTCTGGCATAAGTACAATAATGAATATATGAGTTTACAGAGGTTCCTTTTAAATGCATTTGTTTTGTTTTTTAGCGGTAGAGAAAATAACAATTTAGCAATTTTATCTTTTCCATGTGCACGAGACCTAAAAAGCCCAAATGGATACAGGCAGAGATGCCGGCCCAAATTGCTCAAATGTTTTTTTGGAAAGCATGGTCTTGTGAAATCCCGAAGCTAGACGTGCTCACACACAGACACAAACTGTCTTACCTGAGGAGTCAACTCTTAGATACACAAACAAAGTGAGAGAGAGACTTACCGAAGAAGTGAGGTACTGGATAGATCTTTGAGGCTACAAATGAAATACAGTATTAGAATTTACAATTCAGTTTCAAAGCAAGGTATCTGACAGAGTTGTATATGCACATGTAGCCGGTGGCGGACTGCACCGCACACGGGTCTCGAACCCGCCACCCCGCAAGCTACAAACTCCCGGCCTGGGAGTGGGACGCTCTAACCAACTGAGCCAAAAGCCCGAGCTTCTAACTCAGCGTGTTAGAAGCACCCATGGAATTGGGTGATGAGGATTTACACGTACTACCGCCGAACTAGCCGAGATAGTTGACCTCCGTTACACTCACCCTCCAAATCCTCACTCCCATCCGGGTCACGGCACCAATGTAGCCGGTGGCTGTCCGCACCGCACACGGGTCTCGAACCCGCCACCCCGCAAGCTACAAACTCCTGGCGTGGGAGTGGGACGCTCTAACCATCTGAGCCGAAAGCCCAAGCTTCTCAGCATGTTAGAAGCACCCATGGAATTGGGTGATGAGGATTTACACGTACTACCGCCGAACTAGCCGAGCTAGCTGACCGCCGTTACACATACAGTTTGCAGGGCAAGAAGTCTGTTCTCCATTCACCTTTGACTGTCATGGTGTAGTCAGCTGCGGTCTGGACCTTTCCTCCTGCTGTCACTTGGCATCTCCATGTCTTCTGTGTGGGGACAGGGTTTGGATCTAGCTTCTCTGTCATTGTGAGGTCACACATGGAAGAGGAGATGATCTGGCGGTAGCTGGTGTTCTGCAGCTCAGCCCCTCCCTCATTCACCCAGCTCAGGCGAACACCTGTGAGGTTCACACTCTCACTCTCTATGTGCAGGCGGCAGTAGATGGTCACATCACCGCATGCATCTGCCTCAGCCATGCTTGAAGAAACTAAACACATCAATTTAGACATTTAAAGGAGAAATCAGGTGTACTAAAGCTGACTCAATGGGGCATAATGAAATTAAACCAAAGGTAAATTGTTACTCTATGCCCCATTAAATTACTATTAGTTGCCAGTTCACTGCTTGGTCTATGTTGTATCAAATTTTCTTATTCTTTTTCCTACCTACAGGACTTGTACAGTGATCCAATAATTGTCACAAGAATCATTTTAACTCTTAATAGATCTCTTTTTTTGTAACTGTTGTGTTTTGTAAGTTTGCTTGAGATGAGCCACAGTACGTCAAAAATCCAACCCGGCGGTTCCTACAGTCTCCTGGTTGGTCCGTCCATTCAATTCCGGTCCTGAAATCCCTTTCAATGGACGCAACATCAGATGCTTGTGCCCAAGAGGGCGCTGCATCTGACGTGAGTAAGGTTAGCCTTAGCCCGCCATCAAGCCAAATTTGAGAAAACATTACTATGGTTGAAATCATTCAATGAAATTACAATAAAAACCCACTTGACTGCATCAGTCTCATTAGTCTGCTCCCTCTTCAGTGTCAGAGAATACGTTATGTTAGGGTGTTAACGGTCGAGGTATCCTGTTATAGGGTAATGGACGAGGTGGAAGCGAATGACGACCATGATGGAATAACATCATCATGGATGAACACCACTATCACAAAAGGTTGACCGACGTCGACGTTTTTTTCCACCAAAATATTCACAGGTGTAGAGTCCAGCATCCTTCGAGGTGATGTCCGGAATGTGGAGAGAGCAGTCTGGGAGCTGAGTCAGTCTACCACCAATGACATACATGTGGCTCACAAGGTTCGAGCCATGGTGCCATCCAAGATTGACAGAACAGGAATCTCTATCTCTATTTAATACATGTGCCAGCCTTTCATGACAGGGTAGAGTTACATTCTGACCCACTCTGGAAAAACAGTGCATTCCTGTCCTTTGACACCTGAATAGAAATAGTATAGAATTAGTTGGACTGTTCCTGATACGTCAAAACAACAATACTGGCACATTACTTCAGACTTAACCTATAGGGGAGACTGGGGTAAGATGAGCCAATTTTTACATTCTTCATCATTCTGCTGATTTGATTAGGTTTTGGTGTTCAATTTTCACATCAAACAAAAATTTGAAGTGTCTTGCTTCTTCTGAAAGTAGTTATTCTTTCATAGTGTACACAGGTAAGGAGATATGACCTCTTCAAAAAAAGTGGTCTCGTGGCTCAACTTGCCCCATGTGCGGGGTAAGTTGAGCCATATGTAGGGGTAAGTTGAGCCAGAACAAACTTTTTATTAAAAATCATAGTCATTTTCTTCAAATAATGAAACAGAACAATAGCAAACAGACTATTAGTCTGAGACCTAGCAAAACAGACCAAAACAAAATTTGATAAGGAAGGAATGCTATTGGCCTTTTTTGCAGCCTCATCCATTTGCACTACCTGACCGCATGATCAACCTAAGAAAAAAAGTACATTTTTCATTAGTAGAGATTTAAAATATGTTATTTGGAGATGTCTGTGAAAAGCACAACTAATCTTCATCCATTTAACAGATTATACATATATATTTTTTCGACATATGGAAATTGAATCGGCTCAACTTGCCCCATGCCTGATGGCTCAATTTAACCCACTACATGATTTTGGAAAAGATGCCTCACCCAGCAAATTAGGGTCACATTCAAGATTTTGTTTAGCAATCACATAATGGCTTATAAGAGCACTAATTGAGATATAATGCATTTGATTATTATTCTATTCAGGTTTTCTCTAAATCATCTTAACACTGGATGTGAAGAAATTCACACGTGATACAAAAAAAACTATTTTTTACTCATATCTTTTAAACCACATTTGTCATGTACTTGCTACTGATTCCCTCTACCTTCAAATCCTAACACATGATAAAATTTGTTTATGGTTTCCAAGAAAAAGGGGGTGGCTCATCTTACCCTGTGGCTCATCTTACCCCGGTCTCCTACTGTACTGTAACATTAAAAAATGTGTTTTAGTGTAGCACCCTCCAAAGTACTAAGTAAGGTTTTAAACCTCCACCCAAGCCTGGGCTGAGTTCAGGTCGAGCTTGGACTGAGATCCCTCATTACTCACGAGCTTGATTGCGTCGGGCCCATGATAACTGTTTTTGTGTATCATTTATTAGCCTACAATGCTAGGTGTGAATGTTAGCTTATGATTCACATAGCCTAAGGAATTTCAACATGTTACAATCAGACACTGAGCCTAACCTCCTCATCTGCTGTGCTCTGTACATCAGACCTACATGTAACAAGTAAAATCAGGATGCTCACATTGGCCCAGAAAAGAAACTTCATAGTTTGTTTGTCGACTGTAAAACATGTGGCTTTGTCAGATGAGGGAAGCCCACACTACTGTAAAAGGACATTTTTTTTTTTTTTTTAGATATTAAGATTTGTTTTCAGATTGTTTGTAGCATATCTCCGCCAGATTGGACTACTGTAATGCATTTCTCATCAGGATCCCTAGCAAGAGTCTGCAGAGACACCAATACATTCAAAACTCTAGTATCCTGATAAGAGTGTGCAAACATAAGCAAATCGCCCCCATCCTCCACCCTCTCCACCAGGATTGAGTGCAAGGCATGCCCTCACCCCCATACCTCAAGGAACTCAACCCACAAAAAATGACTCACTTCTCACACTCCACTCCACATACCCAGAACCAGAGGCCTAAAGACATTTATTTTTAAATGTATGGCTCCCCCAAATGTTTATTGAATTGCTTTCACTTTTGATTGCTTATTTAATTTGATTCTTTTATTATTAATTTAATTGATTTTAATGTTGTAATACATTACAAATAAAATGTATTTTATTATTACTTCCGCCAAGGAGGTTATGTTTTCGGTTGCGTTGGTTTGTCTGTCTCTTTGTTTGTCTGTTTGTCAGCAGGATAACTCAAAAAAGTACTGCACGGATTTGGATGAAATATTCGGACAATGTGTATATTGGGACAAGCAAGAGCTGATTCGATTTTGGTGGCGATCGGTCATCCAGAACATGATCTGGAATGTATATTGTGTCTGTGACCACATTGCCTTGGCGGAGGCTTTTTTCTAGTTATTATTAATAACATTGAAATGTGTTTCTCTCCCTCAACACTAAAGAATGGATGAAATGCATCTGATTTTGTGCAAAACTAAATAGGTTTGTCCAGGATATAAAAATATATGTAGTGAAATTCAAATGAGAAGGGACGGTCTCTGTTATGGTTGAACAGTTGCAAAATGGCGACTGCAGATGAGATGGAAGACATGGTTGACACTGTTGTGCCTAGGTGAGACTGGCCCTTTGTGCCATACCATGCAATGCATACTTTCCATTGCAAACTGACTAAGTTAATAACTGGTCAGCAACTATGCTTTTGGGAAATGGACTGGACGCCCAAACAAATTGATAGTTGCCAAATGATAGTCATGAGCTTAATTTAGAAATGTAAACATGGGCTAATTGGTTATTGATAGGGGAAAGAACTCACTTAATATCCCTGTTTACATGATAAATATCATTATACTGGTTACTGATTAAAACATTGGTAACACTTTAATTAACAGCCCGTGAAGTACTGGGTAAGTACTAGGTAAGAATGGTGTAACAAAAAAGTATCAAGGGATAAATTATTGAGTACTTACAGCGTAAATTTGCTGGAATAACACACGTTCACGCTTTATTTTACAGCACATGAAGTACTGAATAAGAACAAGTAAGAACAACATAACAAAACAGAACTTACAGTAATGTGTAATATTGCCATAATTACAAAATAAGTGTGGGGACAGCCTGGATGAAAAAGAGTATAAGAAATCCAGGGTTGGATCAACTTGGATACACTTTATTTTACAGCCCGCGCATTCAATATTAGGGTGTAGTTACAAGTAGTTTTTGGGTACTTAGGTAATTCCACTCAGTAATTTATCCCTTGATACTTTTTGTTACACCATTTTCAGTTTAATTCAAAGTATTTCACCTAGCATAATCCTATTCTCAGAAGGGCAAACTCAGGATAGGGCCTACTTAATGTCTTGATTATAGAATCCTAAAATTCATGTAAACACCTTGTCCCAGATGATTAGTTGTATAAGCGCCTGCACTTTGTCGTGTCTAACATCTAAGCATGGCCCAAGGCCTCTTGTGGCTTACTGAATTACTGAAAACTACACATTTCAGACTGTGTAAATTATCATGTCAGAGAGTGACATCAGTTTTTTTTTTAACTCACCCATGGGGTCCAGGCATATAAGCAGTAAGACATAGCAGATGGGAACCATCTTCATCTCCCTTATCTCTTCTGTCTCTTCCTTTATTTAGGCTATTGCTATCTTATCTTCTCCTTCGTTTGCGTCTGAATGTGTGCAGCAGTGAATGCGAATGCACATTAAAACTTCTTGCAAATGCAACAGAACTTCCTTAAAATTATATATATTCTTCCTACCTTCTTGTGTGTGTGTGTGTGTGTGTGTGTGTGTGTGTGTGTGTGTGTGTGTGTGTGTGTGTGTGTGTGTGTGTATTTAAAGCATTTTAGTATTTAAAGTAGGTAGGCCTAGCCACCAAAAATTAAACTCAAAGCTAGAACTGCCACTGGTTAGAAAGCATAAAGCTATGCATTCTCACACATTTTGCATCCATTAACGTCAATAACACAAAATGTTTGCATGAGATTCGGTGTGTATGGCAAGTGAGCATGTTTTCTGTGCATGCTTATGTGGTAGGCCTATTTCGAACCCCAAGCACTGTGCAGGGTTCAAAGTGCCGGCTTCAAAGTAATAAGGTTGAATTATTTTCCTGAAATGAAATAGATTCCATATCTTACATTATATCTTTTCATGTGCATAAAGTAAAAGTGAGCAAAACTTGCTTCTGCTGTCAGTAATATTTGGTATTTGCTTTGTCAAGTAAGTTATTTTCATTTTTTTGTAAAGTGAAGTTGACTAGCATTTAGCAGATAGCCATTATCCAACACTAACTTACAGTGTAGGGTATATGGGTATAGTCAGTCATGTGGCGTAACCACTGTTTCACCATGCTCACAATTTTTAATAATTTTAACTAGACTATATATCCATTGTGTGCTCTACAGTGACTGTATAATGGGGTGTATCAACGAGGTGGGAGCTAAAGGAAGTTAAAGTTAGCCACCACTGGTCTGAGAGATGTGTGTTCTGATGCAAACCACCGTGCATCCTGTCCTCTCCTAATGTTAGTTTAACACTTACTCATCCACCACATCCTTTTCTGCGAAGGCCACAAGATTCAAACCAAGTTGTTTTAGAATGCATGAAGGCATGCAAGGTTTTACTGCGGCTTATGAGGTCATTACCAAACCTTTTTTTTTTTAGGCCTACATAATGCAAATCTATGAAACAAGAATTAGAACAAGAACTTTTTAATGTTTATATGTACAGTAAGCTAAACCATCATATTTAACACTGTGCAGACAAATGCAGATGAAAGTAAAAAAGCGATCAGAGATCGCAGACTTCCGCCAAGACAATGTGGTCACAGATGGTGTTCTGGATCACTGATCGCCACCAAAATCAAATCAGTTCTTACTAGTCCCAATACACACGTTGTCCAAAAGTGTCATCCAAATTCGTGCAGTACTTTTCAAGTTATGTTGTACACAGACAGACAGACACACACACACACACACACACACACACACACACACACACACACACACACACTGACAGACACACGAAAACATAACCTCCTTGGCGGAGGTCATAATAATTAAAGTGATTAATTGTAGACAAAATTGCATGGCAAATTGATTATGTTAATGTTCAATATAAAAGTAAATTGTCATTTCGTAATGTCTCTAAACATAACTCCTACACAGTATACAATATTGATATATGATATGAAAATGTTTAAAAAGCAAGACTTGGAAGGGATACATTAGAAACAGTAGCATGGGAGAGTAATAGAGTAATGGAATGTGGTTTAGAGAACCTGAGATACATCATGACAACATTCAGCATCACCTTAAGTGTAGTCATAGGTGTTAACCACAAGCAGAAACACATAAAGTTAATTGCGTGCAAGTGTATATGAGTGTGTGTACACACACACACACACACACACACACACACACAAATGCAGTAATATGTTTCTGTTAACGCTGTATTTTATTATCCTTCTGCACTGTGGCATAAAGAGCATTGGGATCCACTGCTCCACTGGCAAGCCTGCTTCTGTCCTGGTCCTCACCACCAGATAACTCCACAATGGTGCTGTAGGTCACAGTGTCCTCAGAATGCCTCTGTAATCAAACAAATAAACAAATGTCCCATCACACCCTGAGAAGGTTGAGGTTTAAGGCTTTGAAGTAGGCTATACAAACACTCACTGCAGGTGGTCCAGCTTGAGGGCGATTGTGGTGCTGAAAGGCTGCATAGTGCAGATCAGCTCCATCTCCTTCCTCCTGCACAGAGGCCTGAGAGAGATAGAGAGAGATATATATTTTAAAATATTTTAACTCTGTAAGTCATCCTGACACTGTTGAATTAATTCTATGTTTGAATCCCATTGTGCCCCCTTAACCCAAGCCCTATAAATGTTTGACATGAACACACCTACATAACTACAGTGAACCCACATTAAATGAAGCTAAAGTTTAAAGGAAAAATACAGAGTCAATCAGTCCATATCCCTGCTCTTTGAGGCTACAGAGTGCTATTAGGGATTAGAATGGCAACATTTTGGTATAATGCCCTTCTAAAATCTATCGACAACACAGCAATGTGAAACAGGGCTACAGGTTAACTTACTCCAGATAATTCCTTTAATTAGTGAGCTGTGTAGATTAATATATACACATACATATAAAAAAGATTGACAGAATAATTATTTCAGCATGACAAAAGAAAATGGCTTTTCACTGACCAGATTGAGATTTCGTTCTCCGCCAGCGTCTGAAATGAGATGAAATCATTATTTGTGGAGTTATGGTATTCATGATGAGGTCAGTTATAGATTTTAGCCAGTGAACCACTAACTTGTCTTTCTCTTGCGTATCATGACAATTGCTAGTAGTGCAGCAGTCAGCAGAATAAAAGACACAACAACTCCAGCGATAACAGGAACACCTATAGAGAAAAAATATCTGCGTGTGACACTTGTGTAAATAAGCAGTGATAACCAATGTTGTAATATAATGTGTATGCTCATCATATTACTAATCTCATTTTTTCAAACAGCGACAAGGACATAAGGGGAGTATAGGCAGTATCATTCATGTGTATTCTCAAGCCTTTTACGTTTGTTTCACAATGTAAGTGTCTGTGGATGGACGACAGAGGGGGAGTCGATTTTGATTGGTTGACGGATCTGTTCCTGCCTGAAGTTGAACATTTCCCAACTTTTTGACGAAAGCAACAAAGCCGTTGGAATGGACGGACCCACAATGAACTTCGAGAGAGCTCTATGCAAAGTCAATGAGATCCGTCGACAGACATGTGCAGTGTGAAATGGTTTGTTGAAGTATTTGTGTTTGGGAGAGATGATTTCAGTAGCAGATATGGTGGTAACCAGTGTTGGATTAATGGCTGAAATAACTTTTCAGTAACGTGCAATCTAATTATTTTTTGGTTTTAAGACTGAGACAAGGAGTCTCACAATTGTGTTGTGTTGTTTTATACCTTTCACTGATGAGTCTGAGTTTGCTGCAGCAGTGGAGGTTCTTGCATTTGAGGGAGACGAGTTCAGTACTGTGGCAGAAGCGTGTATAGTTGAAGTTAACTATACAAATGTTTGATACTGCTCAACATGACCAATATGTACTGTACTTTAAGTAACATAATTATGTAAGAGGTAATACTGTACCTGATAGGTTTGGAGAAGCAGAAGAGGATTTCACTGCAGTGGTCGAGGAGACTACAACAAAGTACAAATGTATCAGTGAAACTGTCGATAAACATGCATCTTCTTAAATAAAACTGTACCTGATGATTGCAGGGAAGCAGTATCCACTACTGTGTTTGTAGGAGTGGAGTTCCCTACAGTGGTTGGGGGCGATGTCCACTGTGCACCTACAAACAATGTACAAGTGCACAGTAGACCAATGAGTACAGCCAATGGCATACAGTATCTGTCAACTAAACGTGTATCCTCTGAAATTTCTTAAATAAGCATGCCATGGTGGGTAAGCAAAGGTAAATAAGCATGTCAGAAATCTATAAGCAAAATGTAAACATCAATTAGTCCTATCACTTGACACAACAACTCGGGTTCAGTTTATCAAATATGTAACAACAAGCAGGAGACAGATCTTCATACATATGTATTATGTCTCTTGTACTGTGTGTACCTGATGCGTGCGGGGAATCACTATCCACTGTTGTGTTCCCTACAGTGGTTGATGGGGATGTAGACTGAGCACCTACAAACAATGTACAAGTCCATAGTATCAGAGCAAAACAGCTGATGACATACAGTATTTGTCAACCAAACATCTTCATTCATTCACTCAAAACAGCTTAATTCAAGAGAGCAATGGAAAAGGAAAATGTGGGTGCATAAAGTCTCATTGAAAATGTTCTAATTTTTCTATAAGCTTAGCAGCTTCTGACAACTATGAGCACTATTGATTTTATAAGATTTAGACAAAATACAGGACGTAACAATTAACCATGACCCATTTAAGAGAACAAATCGGGTTACAGTTACCATGCCAAACAGTAACACCACACCCACAGATATGAGTTGTGTTTCCTATTGAGAGAAAATTCAGGCTCTGACCTTTTCTTCTGTTTGGGTAAGTTGCAACAGTCCGAATCTGCCCTCCTGCAGTTAGCTGGCATCTCCATGGCCTCTTTGGGTGAAGGGTGCTGTTCAAATCTCTGAACTCTTCAGTCAATGTGATGTTACACTTAGACATAGGCCTAGTTTTGATTTGCGGGTAACTGGACTTCATCAGCTCCTTTCCTTCCTCATCCACCCAGCTCAGAGTAACTATTTCACTTATCACTGTTTGTTCACAGTGGTCATGTGTGTGCAGGATGCAGTTGAGAGTAACATTCATGCCTGCCTCCATCTCAGTCTCACTACAGGAAGCAGAGACTGCAGGGCAAAATGACATCATCAAACTAGATTCTGGTCAATAAAACTCTCTTTGAGAGCTTTGGCATTATTTATTCCTCCTAAATATATATGTTTAAAAGTCATTCCTGATATCTTACTGTTAGCTTTTTGTAGATCCTTTAACTATCCATAAATTCTGAATAAACCTACCCTGAAGAACAGACAGATAAACATCAACACTCTCTGCAATTTGGTCTCCACCCTCTCTTGAGAACTGCTTACAGAAGTAGCGTCCAGTGTCTTCAGTAGTAATATCAGTGATATGGAGAGAACAGTCAGAGAGCAGACTCAGCCTTTCAGCTTTGTGTGCATTTAGATCAGATATCATCTTTCCACGAGTGACCAACTCTACAGAAGTATCAGAGCTGCTTTGAAGCCATGTAGTAGAGGAGCAGTTGGGATAAACCACATTACTGCAGGGCAGAGTGGCTTTCCCACCAACACTGGAGAACACAGTTGGAGTTTGTCCTTGGATACCTTAATGATGAGTGTAATCAGTGAAAAATAACAAAGAGAGCTATTGTGTATATCCTGCATATCCTGCAGCACAGGACATTGAATGTCGCAGATCACAGTTACATGAAGAATACTGTAGCCTATGTATCTTTAAATATGACAATTTAGCTCTGATATTGGATACATGATCAGCCTCACAAATCTGATAATATAATGACTGTTATTCTCCATGCAAAATGCACAATAACAAGAGCAGCCAATGTTTTTGGAACAGCTACAGGAAACTGTTCAACTCTATGATACATAGACTACCTGTATAAAACATCCTACAGCAGCCAAGTCACATCAGACATTCACGACCATGTGACATGATGATGAGATAAGATGCAGTATAGTTTAAATCAATCTTAATCCAGTTTTTCAATTTCAATACAGTGTACCTTCTGTAATTACAAAGTCAAAAAACATATAACAGGACACTGTCAGTCACTTTGAAGTCTATATTACACATTGAAACCCCACTGCAAATGTGAAACAGTAGGCTATGATTTGTTCTTTATTTATGCTATGGTATTATTGCTGGTGTACAGGACAAGTACTATGCTGATGTTTGTCAAGTTCTTAGAAGTTCTGTGTTACTCACCCTTGTGGTCCAGACCCAGACAGATCAGCATCACTGTCAGAGCACATGAGATGAACACCATCTTCCTCTTCGGTCAAGTCCTCACTGTTTTCAGATCTGCTCCTCTATGTTGATTGTGATGACTCCGTGAGGAAGACTGAGTAAAGATTGAATATATGTGTGTGAGTGTGTACAGACTTGGTAACTAGATGTGTGGTTCTGGCCTCCTCCTCAAAAGTCCTGTATGCAGCTGTGTGGTCTGTGTGTGTAATCTCTTCCTGTCCCTGGAGTAGAGGTGTGAAGGTTCTGAGAACTAATATCTCAGAATAGACACCTGTACACTGATAAAACACCAACTTAACCACATATGCTACTGGTGATGCATCCTGAACACGCCATCCATCCGTAGGTTTTTTTGACAAAGCTGAGTGGGTGTGTGCCTTGTCACTGTGTGTGTGTGAGAGAGAGGTAGTGGAGTGACATGACACCCTGACATCGACTATGTCAGTATAGATGCAGAAATGAAGTACAACGCAAGAATCATATAATCAAAGACTTTTAATTTGAAAACATGGATGTGCAGTAAATACATAAATTAATCTGGGAAATAACTAGCACAATTAATCGTGAACTGTGAGCAATATCAAAGACAGGAAGTGATGGACCAATTGACAGCAGCCAAGTGTTCACAGGGACCAGAGTATGAATACGATAATAGTGTGTGTGTGTGTGTGTGTGTGTGTGTGTGTGTGTACAGTAGTAAGCAAGAATGTAGCATACTGTATGTCTGGAGAGAAACTTCCTGTGGCATCCACATGTGAGTGGTTGAGAGGGCATGAAAGACATACACAATACAAAGTAGGCCTATGAAGAAATGATGTGGTGCTAAATGGTTAAAATACACGTGATGAAATGACTCGCTGCATAAGGTTGTTTGCGTTGAGCTGAGAGACTAGATCAAATACAGTAGGTCAACTTCCTATCCTCCTGTATGAGAGAGGGAGAGATATTGGGTTAAGCAGAGGTGTTGTGGGGATTTTTAAGTGGGGGTACGCAATATCATGTTAAAAATGGAATGCCCAATATAAAATTGTTACAAATAGCCTACATAAATGATCTGCTTAGAGAAGTGGGGTACTCCGTACCCCCGCGTGTTACACCCACTACACCCCTGGGGTTAAGGTATTTGTAATATAATAAATAGGTTTTCAAGGTCTATGTTTAACAAGTTTTTTGATTAAATCTTCTGTTTGTTTGTTTGTTTGTTTTGCAATAATGTCAGGGTCAGCTAGAGCGTTTTAAAGGAGGATAAAAAGTGGAAGAAGGTTTATCTTCAGGGTGAAATCCGATGTGAGTAAATCTGTATCCCCCTTGTTTTGAAAACGATATAATTTGAATCAATTGACAGAATAGAGAACTGGTAGCTAACACTAACGGAATGGAGCTAAGACACTCACTACCAGTTTCATTTTCCTGTCGCTTTCATGCTTTGGTCCAAACATGACCCACTGGTTAGGGCCTTGGGTTTTGTCTGATCCCAATCCCAAACAGGAGGGAAAATGTGGACAGGGGAAATGGATGAACACTGTCAACATGTGGGGCTGAGTCTGACACATGCCCTTGAGTTGGCCAAGCACTAACCACTCACTGCTCACTCAATGTGCTGTCCATTGCTCTGGGTTAGTGTATTGCACCTGTTACTAGTGGTTCTGAGAACTGATATCTCAGAATAGACTTCTTTGTGTGTCAACAAAGCAACACCTTAACCACATGTGCTATTATTGGTGGGCTCTGAAAGCTATGAACTAGTAATCACATCAGGAGAGAAATGGGATACCAGGTAAGAGTTGTATTTTCGATATCATCAGTTGTGTTTTGAGGTTGTTTTTTGTGTGTGTGTGTGTGTGTGTGTGTGTGTGTGTGTGTGTGTGTGTGTGATTTCAACTGAAAGAGCAAAAGTAGTGTGTGGGGTGTGTTATTGCATAAAAAAATGATTTATTTAAAACCATTGAAAGGCTCAGAACAACATACACTTTGTGGTAGTAAAAGACTCTTACATAACCAAATCCCTAACTCTGCAAGTGAACAGAAATATTCTGTAGAGGACTGCTTGAAAGCCAACATTATCTAAAGTCTTCTTGTTGTCAGCGCCATCTTGAGGTAAAAGTCTGTAAGTTGATTAACCCGATAAGAGGACAATACCAAACTTGATAAAGCCAAGTATATTTGGTAAATACTGTACAGTTAGATTTTTGAAAGAGAGAGATAGAGAGAGATAGAGAGAGAGAGAGAGAGAGAGAGAGAGAGAGAGAGAGCATTCTGTATGTGTGTGAGGAAGAAAAAAATATACTTTGTTTTTAGTACTTTACTAATGTGAATCAAATATTGTTCCAAGCATGCAGGAGTAGGCTTAGCACTGCAGTGTTTGAGGCCAATGTGTGTTCTGTCTCTAAACAGTAATGTAGACTACTTCATAGTGGTATTGCAGATCACAACATCCCCGCGGACTGCTTCTGTAAACAAACAAAAAATCAAATTTACAGTTTCACACTTTAGAGTAATTTGCATGGCAGTAAACAAATGTGATGAGCATTGACTTACTGCTGGAAGCCCAGCTTGGGTTGGGTTGTGGACCAGTATATCTGCATAGTGCAAATCATCTTCTTCCTGTACACAAGAGAGACAAACTGTCAATCAGTCACATTTCATTGCTATCAGTGTGTTCAGGGTCATAGCACCAGGACAGGCAAACCAGGCAATTACCTGGGGCCCCAGACTGAAAGATTGACTGTTTAATCATTTTACTAATTTAATTAGTGGTGTTTTCCAATAAAATAGGACTTGAAGCAATATACCGGAGTAAGTTTAAGCATAGCCCTGCTGCACGAGCCTTCTAACAACAATATATTTCGCATGAAATGAAAGATTTTGGAACAGCACAGACTTAACGTGAACGCGAAACACTTTACATTGAGTCAATGTAACCTCAGATCTTACTTTCGGTTTCCAACAGTCAGGTCCCATTGATTCAGTGTAAAGTGCCTGTTCGCTTCTGCGTTCGCGTTCGGTCTGTGCTGTACCAAATTATTTTGTTCCACTCGCTAACTAGCGCATTTAGCAAGCTCTTTCAACAGGGCTATGTTTGAATTCACTCCGGTACTCTCCTTTAAGGCTGTAGTTCAACACAAATAAATATTATTCATAGATACTTGAAGATTATAAAAATGTGGTTCACCCAGGTATTTATGGGAGGTGAAGGGACCCCATGTCCTGTTTGCTTAGGGCCCCTAAGTATCTTGGAACAGCAAACAGCCCTGAATGTGTTATAGCATTTATTTTATGGACTTATAAGACATGCTTCAAACACAGTTGATACACAGTTGGCAAATTAAGAGGGAAAATTAGATTTAGTTTATAAAATAAACATAGGCCTACTGATAAGAAATAATGAGTTTCTAATGTTTCTTTATGGTAAGCCTTTACGAGCACAGAAAAGGAACTCACATATCTGATTTGGTCTTCTTCTCTGGTATCTAAAATATGTATAGGAATATATGGAATATTTCAGAAAGATATGAAATATTTCAGTTTATATACATAAAAAGGTGGGACCATAGAACTCACTCCATTCAGGCTATGATGGTGAAAATACTCACGTCTTCTTCTCTTGTGTACCACCATTATTATGAATACTGCAGCCAAGGAACAGACACAAACTATAGCAGTCCAAGAAACACCTGGAGAATGAAGGAGAAATAAGAAAGGGAGATCCAACTATTTACTTGGCTTTTAAAAAAGGCTTTTGGGCATTGTTTGATATTGTGTTGTTGTGTATGGCCTTTATGGTTATTGATGTCTGACGTCTTTCTCACAAGATGTTTTTATAAGTGGTTGAGTAAGATGCAATACTATATATCCACACAACACTCAGTTTGTCAGATAGTTGTTTCTGTTAATCACCTTAAGGAGCAAGATCATTGCTAACCTTTGGTACCTTCGCTAACTCTGATACTGTAGCTGGCAGCAGTCTGCACCCGTCCTCCTGCAGTCAGCGTGCATATCCACGTCCTCTGAGAATAAGCAGGGTCTGGAGTCACAACCATCGTCTTCAGTGTAATCTTACAGCTTGTTGGGACATTCTTATTGCTTGCTAGCTCTTTCTCCTCTTCATCCAGCCAGCTCAGATGAATGCCTTTAGTAAGAGCGTTTCTCTGGCACCATTCCCAGGGGTCAAGCAGGATGCAGTGGAGAGTCACATTACTGCCTGACTCCATCTCACTTTCTCTGGGCATGGCTAAAACTGCAGGACAGACATCATAGCACAACATTTATTTAGTATATGTGAGTGTTCTGGGAAGGGGACGTTCACACCAACCTTGTTAAATTCACTAAAAACAAATACAAGTTTTCCCCACATCTTTCTACGAATACAAATGTCGCATTCTGATCACCAAAAGCCACTAAAGCTGTACAAATTCTCTCTCTCTCTCTCTCTCTCTCTCTGTCTGTCTATCTATCTATCTATCTATCTATCTATCTATCTCTCTCCTTCCCCCTAAAAAACTGCTAAAATTCCTGTGTTCGCTCATGACATGCCCTTTGGCATTTTATTTAATTTGCATATAGTTGATCTTTTTTTTCTTTTGTTGCTTTAGTTTCTCATCACATTAGTCGCGTATGCTGTAATACAGGAAATTTAACCTACTGTGGAGAACAATCAGGTGTACTGAGTCAGCTGTGATAATTTTGTCTGTATTCTTGCTCAGGTACTGTTGACAGGTGTATAGTCCAGCATCCTGAGAGGTGACGCCAGTCATGTGAAGAGAGCAGTTGGTTAGCAGGCTCAATTTGTTACTGTCTCTGTGTGTGACTGAGTCAGGATTTATCCTGCCATGTTTAACCAATTGTGTGCTGGCTGTGGAGTTATTATGAAGCCATTCAGTAGTGAAGCATTTAGGTTTAGTCATGCTGGCACAGGGTAGAGTGGCATTTCCACCAACTCTGGAAAATACAGTGAGGGTGTTACCCTGTACACCTGCGAAAGAAGAGGCATGTCAGAGCTGTGACAAAAAAAATGTTAATCTAGCTATTTGTAAATCGTTTTGTGAAAAATTTAGAATAACAGATGCTTTCAACATCTGTAAATAATGAACAAAATTTATATAGACATACAAAATGCTCCAGGCCTATTATAACATATTTGATTTTTAATCTGTTCTTCATTTAGAATTACTATAGAATAAATCATTATACAAAAATAATAACATTCTGCATGTACTGTATATGACCTCTTTTTCTGCTATAAATCCATGTTCAAAAACATATTTTAAAATAATGTGTTTTTATTGTGCTTCTCAGTTGATATAGGTGACATCACAATATGTTGTTTTAATGGGTAAGGACAAATCATTAACCAGCTGTCATGATGTTAATTCTATCAAAAAAAAACTCTTCTAACTATGTAAAACGTGGTCATTTTTTACCAAGACATGTAAAAACATTTGTATTTAGTCAGTATTTATAAAGGTTATGTTATGTTATTTATTAGCATTTTTAGCACAATTAACATATAATTTATTGTTTAGAATACAATTAATTAGTAATTAATAACTTGTGATATGCGCATCTGTTATTCCAAAACGTAATTTTTTTCATGGTGTTATTTGTTGGACATAGGCCTATTTGGATACTTTTTAAGATAACAACAATAATGATTTTAAGAAAATATTTGGTAACCAAAGAAAATATTTGGTAGCCAAATTAAGCCTGCCTTTCAGAACTGGGCCTAGATGAATTTACACAACATACAACTCCCAGTCCATCAGTTTCCATGCAGCCAAAATATATATATATATATTTTTAATTAAATACAAAAAAAAGCTTGGCTTGTTTTGTGTAGATTCTGTGTTCAAAGTTTTAAAAAATACTGTCTAAAAATTGAAATCAATTAGGCTACCGTTTGCTAGGCTATTTGTAAGAATTTATCTAGATTAACTGACATATTTTATTAATATGGAAAAGCCCGCCTGGGTACTACAAACTTCGTACTAATAATGAGAATACTTAGCCTGCTTATTTTTTTTAAACCTTGGCAATTGCCAATTGATTGTAACTCACCTATGTGGTCCTGACTGAGTGTGATCAGAATCACTGTAAGAGCACATGAGATGGATGCCATCTTCCTCTTCTGTCCGACTCTAGCCTCAGCTGCTCTTCCTCTGTGTGTATACTGTACCTGTTTGTCTCTCTGTTTTTAAGTGCAGTGTAAGTAGTAGCCTACTATAAATACTTATGACTTGAGTCAGTCTCAGAAGGCCTAAGCCTAACAAGAGCCTTCTGTGGTGTGTGTGTGTGTGTGTGTGTGTGTGTGTGTGTGTGTGTGTGTGTGACAGTACAATTTTCCAGCGGTGTGTCTGTGTGTGGTTGTGAGAGTTGACAGAACAGAATAGAAACTGCGCGCGCGCACACACGCGCGCGCACACACACACACACACACACACACACACACACACACATAATGTACCAAAATAACAGAACAGAACCACACATGCTACTGTTATCTATAGACATGTAGCATTCAGTTAGACAAGTCACACATGACATGACAGCGCTTAAAGTTTATTGAAAATTATGAAAGGCATCGGATTAGAAAAATAATAATTTAAACAAACAATATGTTGATTGGAACTAGAATCTTTAAATTATTTTGGTTAAACTCTTAGCATTAAAGTTTTTAGTCATAGACAGTCCGGATAGGTTCCACAACCACACCTATGCTCACCACCAACACCAGAGCCCCCCAGGGTTATATTCTAAGCTCATTCCTATACACATTATACACCAATGACTGTACCAGCCCCTCACCTATTCCTCAAATATGCTGATGACACAGCCATCCTCACAGACACACATTTCATACAGTTTCCCACTTTGGTGAACGCAGAACCACATTCATTACGTAAGACATTTAGAAGAAAGGGAGTCAAAGACTCTGCAATATGCTAACTCAAAGGACCCGCTGTTGCTCACTACCTAGTCTTATTACTGTATATAACCATTACAACCCCTCCTGCTATACTGCTCCTGCTTCTTCAACATGCTCACCGTTAAAACCCACAATAACCCTAACCCAAATCTACAAGAATAGCAAAGCCAAAAGCAAGATCTGACATGCAGAAAGGAACTGTGTAGATAAATTCCCCTAAAGGCCAATTCAGACTGAAGATCCGCAAACGAGACGAGACGGTTGAGAGGAGTTGCGGTGGTGTCAATCAGTCGTTGCATGCTGCTGCAAGGAGTTTCAAGCCATTGCAAAAGATTCAGTATGTCAAATTGCAGTAGAATGTTGCTGTTTTCTTTAAATGTTGCAGCCCATCTCGTCGCAGATCTTTGGTACCATTTTTAAGGGGACAAATAGACTAACTAACTCAAAGCCTTTTACAGAAAGACCCCCTTCTTTCTCCAGTACTATGCAAGAGCAGGAACAAAGTGTGCATATCACCAGCCTGTGCAGCCAGCAGCCGATATCACAGACCATACTTAGCTTGCTAGCTGAATTATTGAGTTTGTGTGTGTGTGTGTGTGTGTGTGTGTGTGTGTGTGTGTGTGTGTATGTTTGTCTGTTTGAATGTAGCCTATATGCAAATATCATATCACTGTGTTACATGCATGTCTTCTTGCACAGAAACATAGTACAAACAAAATAAGACTCTGCTCCTCATTAGATTACTCCACTAGTATGCCGACACCATCAAATAAGTCCATGATGGTGTCGTAGGTCACAGTGTCTTCAGACTCCATCTTGTCACTGTTCTGATTTACATCTGTGCTCACAGCACTGAGGTCTAGCAGTCCCTCAGCTGTTCTGCTCCAGTTGATCTGCAGAGGATCCTCATTACCACATAGCATGGTGAGGCTGTAGACCTCAATGTCCTCAGACTCCATCTTGTTCTGGTTTGCGTCTATGAATACATCACAAGAGCCTGTTGATCCCTCTGGTTGAGTGCAGTTGGTCTGCTGCTGGTCCTCACTACCAGAGAACTTCTTGATGGTGCTGTAGGTTGATGTATCTTCTGACTGCAACTTATCATTACTCTGGGTCTCATATGTGAATACATCTCTGGGGTGTGCTGGTCCCTCAGCTGGTGCGCTGCTGTTTGGGTCCACACTGTCAGATAATTCCAGAATGGGCCTGGTCAGAGTATCTTCAGATTCTATCTTGTAACTGCTGTAGTTCCCATCTGTGCACACTTCATTGTGGTCCACTGGTTCTTCAGCTGGTTTGCTACTGTCCTGATCTTCAACACCAGATAACTTACTGTTGGTAACAGTGTCCTCAGAGTCCATATTGCCACTATACTGGTTCACATCTATGCACACAGCACTGGGGTCAGCTGGTCCTTCAGCTGGTTGGCTGCTGTCCTGGTCCTCAATACCAGATAACTTCCTGATGGTGCTGTAGGTGACATTGTCCTCAGACACGTCATTGGGCTCTGCTGGTCTGCTATCACACTTCTTTATGGAACTGTAGGTCACAGTGTCCTCAGATTGGGGCTGTTTATAAACAAACAAACAAATAAACAAACAAACCTCTAGTCCCACACTGAGGGGTACAAACATGTAAAAAAAAAAAAAAAAAACCACATAAAAAAACATGATGAGAAGTGACTCACTGCAAAAGTCTCAGTTTTGGGTTGGCTGAGGTGTTCAAAAGTTGCATAGTGCAACTCAACTTCTTCCCCCTGCAATATAGAGAAGCACATTCAAAATATTATGATGTGAACTATGCGCCTATATATCAGTCTACATTGGCTCTTAAGTTTTTAATGTATATTATATTAAGCATGTTTATTTAACAGGACAGAAAGGATGGTCACACATCTCAATATACATAAAAATACTTAATACACTTAATAAACACACTCATACATACAATATGTATATTAATAACTTATTAAAGTAGCCAACTAAAATTAATTAACATATACAACAAGAATAATACATCAAATGCACTCTACAGTGGCCTTTACCAGGTCACAAGAAGAACTTAAAGGTCTCTGCTGGGCATTTCTTCCATTCTCTAAAAACAAAAAGAAGACAAATTATTGAAAATGTAATAATATGTAATGCTATATTATGTAATACTATATTAGGGTGCCAGTTGTTTACAGTGTTGCATGTAAAAACTCACTTGTCATTCTTCTGTGTGTCACTAAAATCATTATCAATGACACAGCCAGCAGACACAAAAAGGTAATGATGACACCAAACATAAGCAGCGAAACTGAGGATAAACAAAGGTTTGAAAAGGTCAGCAACATAATGTTATTTTAACCCTCAGAAATTAATTATAATACATGTGCTATAACTTTTACACAGTTGATGACAAGGATGTAGGATGTAGGTTAGATATCTGAAAATACATTCCGTAGATCAAGCAAAGGGTTTGGATGTTGGGGTTTGATCTTAAAAAGATCATGTTTTCCTTGCGTATACCTGGTGAGGCTGGTGTGACAGTGGAGCCTGTAGTGGCTGGTTTGCAAGAAGAGGAAGATCACTCAAAAAGGTACATTCAATATTTTACTGTACTAGGCAAGTAATATCTCATCTCTGATATCAATAACACCAAACAACAGTAATATTTACTTGTTTATGTCTCACTACATGCATTACATGAGTTTAAACAGATTAAAATATTGGTCCTTCATGGTTTTCATGTCTTACCAGATGAGTTTGATGGGGGAGTGGAGACTGTAGTGTGGTTTTGTACTGAGGGAGACCTTCAAACAATTAGGAATATATAGTCATCAGATTAGCATATATCATCACTACATTATGTTAAGTATACTAGCAATTAAGTGAAAGGAAAAAGTGAATAAAAATATTTCCACTCCCTTAAGTTTTCTTACAGTTTCCGCCCTTTCACTCTCATAATGTAGGTGGCAGAAGTTTGAACTTGCCCTCTTGCTATCAGCTTGCATTTCCATGTTCCATTAGTCTGATTATCTCTTAGCTCCACAGTCTCATGGATCATACAGCGTTTTGGGTCGTCTCTGTTGTTCTTTAGCTCATTCCCTCCCTCATCCACCAGGATCAGATGAATGTCATTGTTATGAGCCTCTGTAGTACACCATTCAGGGGAGTGCAGGTTGCAGTAAAGAGTTAAAGTATTGCATTTCTCCCTGTTACTCTGTTTTGGCGTAGCAGAAACTACAGGAGGAAATTACATATCATCAAGGAACAAGTAATATATACCAAAGAATAAAAACAATATGAGGCAGAAATTAAAACTGAGCACAGGAAGAACCAGAAAAAGGAGAGGTCAGAGACAGCTCATGACACCATCCAAGCGCTTTTCTACTTCCTCTTGTTTTCTTTAATATACATGTATATTAAAACCCACATTTTCGTGCCAGAAAGGCTAGAACTTACCATAAAGAACAGTGAAATAAATTAGAACATGCTGTGATTTGTTCTGTTCACAGGTGTACAGACCAGCATTCTCAATTATGACATCGGTAATGTGGAGTGAACAGTTAGGGAGTAGTTGCAGTCTGTTAGCTCGTAGCCAGTTCAGGATTTCCCTTTCCAAGTTTAAAAACTTTTATGTTTTCTGTGGAATTGCCATCCCCTTTGAAAAGCCATGTTATACATGAGCAGTTTGAGTAAACGTTATTGGCACATGGCAGAGTGACATTCTCTCCCAACAGCAGAGAACTGAATGATGTTTCCATGAATACCTGGGAAAGACCAAAGTGCCATAACTAGAGAGGTCGGTTGCCATACCATATTTTGACATTTCTAATGATAAAACCAAAATTTAACCATTTTAGCACTTTGCCATATCTGTGATACATCATCCGTTGATTCTTTTTTTTTCTATCGGTCTCAAACGACACAGTGACATTAGAACAGTGTCTACATATTATTTTTCTCACTGACAGTAATTTCGACAATTATATCTATTTAGAGTCTAGAGAATGTTGGTTAAACGTTAATGAAACACCCTGGATGGTCTAACTCACCTATGTGGTGCTGAATTAGCAATATAAGCAACAATGTCAGAGCACAGGGAATGGACCCCATCTTCTTCTCTTGTGAACTCCTCTCTTTGCCTCCTTTTCCTCTTCACCCCTTTCTTCCTGTGGGTCTTTTTGTGTGTGGGTGCGTATATGTGTGCATGCGCCTGTGTTTGTGGGTGAGTGAGTGAGTGTGTGTGTGTGTGTGTATGTGTGTGTGTGTGTATGTGTGCGTGCGCATGTGCTTGAGTGTGTACTGTATGTGTGTGCTAAGCTAACAATCACATGTGACTCCAGACTGCCCGTCACCCATCATTGCATTTCCTCTCCATGTAGCTACGTGATGTAAGTTATGAGGCTCTTGTTCCTCATGTGGTGTGTGTTATGACAGCTTATGGCTGAATAGGCACTTTTACACCAACTGAATAGCTAAACCAAAACTAAATATGTAACTGTAAGCTAAGTTACTTCTGAATCCGCTTCTTCACAGTGAGGTTTTTTTTAGCCTTGGATCTACTGGTCGCAGCCAGATTATACATTTTGATGCAATAGTCTGGCTTGTATGGCTAGATTTTCTGTGCTTTTTGCCAGTAATTAATAACATGAATGGCCTTAACTTTTGATTTCCAGGTGGCCTAAATACTTTTCTTATGAAAAACCTAATTTGGTAGCCTACGTTAAACTGCCAACATAACATCGATGATGTTTTCCTCTCTGTCTTTCTGTTTCTCAAGGAATACCAGAGGAGAAATTATGCAATTTAAAAAGTTTATTAAATGAGTACATTCTTAGTAATGATAAATAATAGATGATTTTCATAGGTCCAAGAAATAGAGTAATGGTAGCTCAATGGTGTTTTTTTTTCCCCTAATGGCACCTTCCAGGCAGCACAGCCTAAAAGGCACTACCTTCACCCTTACTATAAAACTAACACTACATTGGGGGAAGTAGTGCCTTGAGGGCAGCGCTGCCTGGAAGGCACCATTGAGGGCAAAAAAATAGGCTGCCAAAAACAGTAATGGTACAGGACAGTAAGAGTCATACACAATTTTGCATTCCAGTCTTCTTATCCATAGCCACATAGATGATGGTGGTTTAGGTACTGAAAGAGCTGACAAGGACCACAACTACAAGTAGTCATTGGTTTCAGATCTACGTGCCTGAAAGGGAAAGAAGAAAACCCCTGATTAGTGAGCAACTCAATACTCAAACACACTGTCTACCTTAGCTCTAATCTCTCAAAGTCTTAGAGCTTTAGTATTTTGGTATTTTGGTATTGGTATTGGTATTTTTTACAAATAAATATTGTGTATACAGTAGGCTATATAGTTTCTACATGTTAAAGAAAGGTCAAAACGGATATAAAATTATCCATTGCCACAAACAAATGTTTGTCAGTGTGTTTTACTCACAGAGATGTTCAGTTTGCCTCGGGAGGTGATTAATTTACCCGGGGGAGCACCTGAGAGGAATAGAGCGGTAGAGTTGTACAGACAAATTAACAAAATAACCTCAGGAGGAGACAAAGACAAACAGTTGTGTTCAGTATGTGGATCAGTGCATATCTTCAGTAGATCACTCACCTGATCTCTTCCTGTGGACGGACTGCTACTATCATCACAGCCACAAACAGACTGAGCAGTGGTAGCAACTCTCACAGCCACATGGACCACTGATAGAGAGTAGGAAAGAGTTAGAGAAGACAGATTACAAAACAGATGGAAGTGGATACATTATTTCATCTTTGTCCAGCATCTAAAACAGGGTGTGTTGACAGATGGTGCTCTCTATACACACACACATCTTTCTCTCTCTCTCTCTCTCTCTCTCTCTCTCTCTCACACTCTCTCTCTCTCTCTCTCTCTCTCTCTCTCTCTCTCACACACACACACAGTGTCTTACCAGAGGTGTGGGGACCTGTGAGTCCACTGACTGTGTCCCCTATAAAATATAGTTTTCAGTCATTTCCACCATGATTTTCACTAAATTGTCACGATTGATTTTCACACACACACACACTCACACACACACACACACACACACACACACACACACACACACACACACACACACACACACACACACACAGTCTTACCAGAGTGGGTTGATGAAGATGAGCATCTATCTGATGAGTCCCCACTGGCTGTGCTCCCTTATATACAAAATACGAAAATAATCATAATGTGATACACCAAGGTATGTATGCATTTATGGCATCATCGTTCCTAACATGGATAGTGTATCAATGGTAATGTGCTGCATGATCTCCCAAAGGTGCCCTTCAGCTAGATAGATAGATTAGCTTAGATGTTTGATATGCTCACACAGATGCAGCAGATGGTCTCATTCGCTGGTAAGCCAACTAACACTGCATTAGTAGTTGTGTGGCATAGTATTCGAGATACACTACTAAGAGTGCTGAACACATTGATGATCTGTGAGATGATCCTTGTATGTTTGCATCAAATGCATACAGTAATACCACTAACCTTTCTCTGTGATGGTGTGGGTAACCATGGTCTGAACCTGTCCTTGTGCAGACAGCTGGCAAGTCCACAACCTGTTTGGATCCCTGAGATCTGCACTCCATTGGATATTACAGCGTGATTGATCGTTTTTGTTGCTTTTCAACTCTTTCCCTCCCTCATCCAGAATAGTCAGGTAAACCCCATAATTGTAAACTTCTTTGAAAACACCAGTCAGAAGTATGTAGGTTGCAGTAAAATTGGGCATGATGGTCTGCATCGTTCTTAGTCTCTCTAGTTACTGAAAAATATCATAAAGATCAAGAAAAAATGTAATCACACATCATGCAGTATATACAGCCAATGACATTCAGTGTACATTGTGAACATTATCAGGTGCTGTCCCTTATTACCATGGATTATCGGTCCTTATAAAATATTAATTACTACATAAATTCAAATATATAATTTCTTATATCAGCCAGTTTTTGAATGTGAGGTGGAATTTCTAAATCCCATTCAATAATTCTAATCTACCTAAAACTATTTCTACAAACGTGATCAGGGGCGCTGCTAGAAATTTTGGGCCCTATGACAAAAAATTTTTTTGGGCCCCTCAAATATTGATTTTAATATTAAAATTTTCTTTGAGCCCCCTGTCTATGCTGGGCCCTTAGAATCATCCTAACTTTTCCCCCACTAGTGGCGCCCCTGAACGTGATTACAGAACACCATAAGATAAGATAAGATAATATAAAAGTAAAGTAAACTTACAAAAAAGCACAGTCAGATACACTGGAGCATATTCTTTATCTTGTGGTTCACTCTCTTTTGGATTGTACTGACAGTCATAAAGTCCAGCATCATTAGTGGTTAGTTCAGTAATGTGGAGAGAGCAGTTAAGGTGCAGACTGAATCTGTACGTGGCTACTGCAGGTTGGATTTTCCCATCCTGAACAAGCACTTTTGGAAGAGAACCCTTAGAAATCCGATGAACCCATTTAATGGAGGAGCATTCATGGGAATTCCCAATGTTTCCACAGGGAAGAGAAGTTGTTCCACCTGCACTTGAGAACATGGTGGGTGTCTTCTTTTGAGATGATTGGGCATATGCTGACAAAGAGGAATAAAAGTAAATTTTAGTTACCTGTTTCATTTTTGTTCTGTTAAGGGGAGGATGCAAACAGGGCCAATTTTGGAGCAAACGAAAAACTCAGTGATATAATTTTGAGCTGGTATACAAAATGAACATAAAAATAACACAAAATGATCAAAAGTGGGCTATACAACAGGGTCAAAATAAATGTATTTTTAATCTGCAAGGCTCAAAATAACATTACACTTCTATTACAATATGGAGAGAGTCCCAGCACACAACTCTGATCATACACACAATCCTTTGTTTACACCTACTGTACAGTAGCCTACGAGATAAAGCATCAACTACTGTAGTCTATATATATATAAATAGCTTTTTTAGTGAATTTATTATTTTTACTGCTTTAACCTATTACAAATTAATATCTGTTATGATCTGTTAATATGTTATGATCTGTTAATATCTGTAAATTAATATCTGTCATGGATATGGCTTACTACTAGTATGCGATGAAGTGAAATCCAACCACTTACATTTTTAAACCTAATACTTATATGATGCTATGGCATAACTAGATCACTGGTAGTTTATGGTAGTGTTATATTCATAGCTCACCTGTGTAGTCCTGATTCAGGCACATCAGCATGACTATGAGAGAACACACGCTGGATGCCATCTTCCTCACCTGACGACTACACTCCTTTATTGTACTGTATGTGTGTACAGAACCTCTACTGTAAGTACTGTACAGTATGTGACAACAGGTTCAGTTTCAGACTTGTGTCTATGAAGTTCTTGTTTTCTGTAAATGCTGTTTGTGTGTTTGTGTGATGAGGTTCACATCTATCTGTGGTGTTTGGTCTGTGGTTCTAAGAGCTGTTATTGATATTTACCAACATCAATATCAATTGTCAACACAACACCCAATGCTACCATGATTCAGGTATGAGCTGAAAGCACGGATTACTCATTAAGACCTCCCACTGTATTTATTGTCGTATTGTTTATACCCTACAAATATCTAAGCAGCCTGTGTAATCTCCTAGCACCATCAATGAGTAATAAGACTGAATAAAACAAATGACTAATGTAATCACCCTTTTCCAAAAGTATTTTGGAGTGATGATTTGAGCATAGACACTAATGGTGATTCTAAACAAGGGCTTCATGTTTTGCATGTGCAACATTACGTGGAAGTGAGGTTTAAAGGGGGAACGTGACCAGTGGTTGAGGAGAAGTGCAGTGGATAAGTCATTCTCATGATTATTTTTTTTCTCATGAAATAGGCCTACAGGAAACGTGCTATTGCTAACAAGTTTTAGCGGCCTTCATGCAGACATCAGCATGTTGGCCTGTGAGAAAATAAAGACATGACTGCCATTTGGCTATGCACATTACAGTCACCTCGTGACACAGGCCACACACATTTCACTCTGTGTGTGTGTGTGTGTGTGTGTGTGTGTGTGTGTGTGTGTGTGTGTGTGTCTTAAAGTGTAAGCTCAAATATAAATACATCTAAGATATGAAAGAGGAACGTGTAATGGTGTTATAACTGTGTGTGTGTGTGTGTGTGTGTGTGTGCGTGCGTTTGCGCTTTGTGTGTGTGTGTGTGTGTGTGTGCGTTTGCGCTCTGTGTGTGTGTGTGTGTGTGTGTGTGTGTGCGTGTGTGTGTGTGTGTGTGGTTTGTTTGGGTGCAGAGAGAGCTCTGACACTTGCATGTCTACTTTACATGTGTCATACAGACAGAGCCGGTAACCAGATGTAGCTTATACCAAGTCCAACAATTCAGGGGGGAATGACATGAACTCAACCATTTAATTAACATTATTCTTACTTACCAAATATAAAGGTGAAATGAGTAACAAGGTTTCACAATATTGTATGGATTGCCAGTTGCTAATCTGACTGTTTAAAAAACATTTAGGCAAGCTATCATTGACAACACTGCATAAAAGAGCACATGAATCCAGTTAGGCTATTTCTACAGTGTTGAAAACCACAAACTTAAGTCTACACAAATAAATACATCAAGGCTACTCTACTATAGGCCTACAATAAGTTAGTTTCATAACACACCACTCCCTCTAGTGGTTGATAACCACCAGGCAGTCTGAGGTTCAGTAGACCAAATTTGTCTGTTTTCTTTTTTTGCCAACTTTCAGAAGTGAAATATCTGTATCTAATAAGATACAGTAAAATGGTGTGTGTGTGTGTGTGTGTGTGTGTGTGTGTGTGTGTGTGTGTGTGTGTGTGTGTGTGTGTGTGTGTGTGTGTGTGTGATACTAGTTTATGGTAACTTGGCAGCAACTTGAACAGTGTTGCACTCCTCTTGTCTAATTGTGCTGCCATGTGTTTGTGTGATTGTCTGTCTTCAATGCAATTGAAGATGTCATGATGCCATATGTCTATGTTAATTCTGTGTGCCATCATCATTCTGCACTACAAGTAGATATGTGGTCTGCTGGTGTCTCCGTTGGCCTGTTGTTGTCCCGGTCCTCACCACCAGATGGGGCCATGATGGGGTTGTGCTCTGCAGTGTCTTCAGGCTGCATCTTTTCACTGTCCTGATTCACATTCTTGGCTACATCACTGTGGTCCACTGGCCTGCTGTTGTACTGTTTTATAGAACTGTAGCTCACAGTATCCTCACAATGTGTCTGTATGAGAGAGAGAGAGAGAGAATGTGTGTGTGTGTGTGTGTGTGTGTGAGTGTGTGTGTGAGAGAGAGAGAGAGAGAGAGAGAGAGAGAGAGAGAGAGAGAGAGAGAGAGAGACTTTTTTGATACTAAAAGTAAATATCTATCTGATACACACAGACACACACAGACAATATTACAGTATATTATATCATATCATATTTATATGACACACTGAGGACATGAACATAAGAATAAGAAAGCATGAAGAATAGTTGGCTATCTCACTGTTGAACGTTCATCTGGGTCTTGGTGCACTAAAGCTGCATAATGGAGATCATCTCCTTCCTCATCCTGTGAAGAAGACAGATAGCCTACATCACCAATGATTTGGACCAAAATACAAATAATATAAGCTAGTAAACCTCTGAGGTAGTCTTTTAGTCAAAGTATTCTTTTATTTCTTTAATCAGTAGTTATTCTCTAATGTAACTTTAATAAGCTCTTGCCCTGAATGTAAAATGTTTGTGTTACATTTGCTGATGGGCTCGGAGGTGGAGCGGACTGGATGACTGAATGGATGAATGAAATGCTTTGACTCTGTAAGGGGAAAAAACAATGAATAAAGGATTCTAAATAAAGCTAAACTTTGATTTTATCTGAATCTTATCTGATTTTATCTGAATTTGAATTCAATCAGAATTTGAATTGCATCAAAGAAGTTTAACTCACCGATCCATGTTGTTTTTCTCTTGCATCTAGGCCTACAATATAAATATTAAACCATTGATATAGTTTATATATAATTAATAAACAAAAAGGTTAATAAAGGTGCCTGTTGTTTGTAGTATTCACTGTGATCCACTCACTTGTCGCTCTGTTGTGTATCATCGTCACTATTGTCAATGCAGCAGCTACGAGACTGATAGAGACAGCAACTCCCGTGATCAGCACTATGTCTGTGAAGACTGCAGGACAGGGGGAAATGGGGACAATAACAGTTTTAGTCACACAGTGGTTGAATCCCAGTGTCCCCCCTTTAAGCTCTAAACCTTGATCCCTCAGGCTTGCAACTGGTATAATTCAACTTCTTGACTGGCTGTCAGTTAAGTTTTTGAGGATTCAGATGTTAAGGTGAAAAGCACTAGCCCAGAGTAACCTAGTTGTGTTGTTCAAGATCACTCAGTGCTATGAAGAATGGGACAAATTGGTACAACGTATCTAGACTGAATGGTGAACCAGCAGCTTACACTAACTGAATGGGGCCATCGCAGAATAGGACCAAACTCTCTTGTTCTACCAACTGCCCTTGTTGAGCAATAACAACAGGCAATGGTCAGAGGTACTCCACTCACATGAAGGAGGACATTGGGATTCACCGATTCACTATATCTCTATTCATGTGTGAGATGATTTGGAAAAGTTGAGATGGTCAATTATACGCCTTCAATTGCAGTGTAACAAACTTGACATGTACAGTACAGTCAGAGAGGACTGGTACAGTACTTCAGGGCCCTTGTTTACTACAAACTCTTATATTGTTACAACTGCTTCCTTTAACAATAGAAAACAAATTTTCCATTCTGTGAAGTGAAAGCATGAATGGCACACAAATTATGTAAGGGATAACGGCCTTCGAGGTGTCCCGATATAGAAAAATAATGGACGCGCCATGGACGTATGGCGAAGAACAGCCCGACGGCGCAGACAGCCAGCTAGCTCGGCGGTAGTACGTGTAAATCCTCACCACCCAATTCCATGGGCGCTTCTAACACGCTGAGTTAGAAGCTCGGGCTTTTAGCTCAGTTGGTTAAAGCATTCCACTCCCACGCTGGGAGTTTGTAGCTTGCGGGGTGGCGGGTTCGAGACCCGTGTGCGGTGCGGACCGCCACTGGCTACACAAGTGTTTAAAACATAAAAGAAACACGTGGCTCCGTTTAGAAAGAAGTTATCCTGATCGATTGGGGTACTATTTTCTTATGAAAGAAGATCCGCAAGGCTGCATTCTAAAGAGCATTGATAAAGAATGCTGGTTAAACTTTTTTAACCCAACAATGCCTCAGGTGTCCTGTTATCTAGAAATAACGGACACCCTGACAGCCAATCAGAAAACAGTATTCCATTCCACCGGGTGATAATACACTGTAATTCACATAGTATAGATATAGCCTACTGTAACCGTAACAATGTTTTTCCCCATTATGACTGAATTCCATTAATAGCACAAGTTTCCCTTGATGCTTAGTTAACTGCTGTGTACTACATATACTGTAAACAGACGTTTATTTATTTTTAGCAAATGTGTCAAAATTGCCGTAAAAAGACAGGAAGATGCCTGGACAGTTTTGGTTCCTTTGTCTTGTTTCAGTTTTACTGTACAACAGTAGGAGGGTATTTTACTTGGTCATCTGTCCGCACCTATGTGTAGCCTAGCTTACTGTACATCTAGCATTAAATAAATAGCATGTCGTAATCAAACAAACAGAATATCATTCATTAAATCTCAACAAATTACTATAGCCAAATTATGTGTTTTTGGAAATTATAGGACAAACATACCTCTTCTTTTGTGTTTCCCTGATGACATGCTCCTCCCCTTCATGTCCACTGCCACCATTTTGGTCATTGATTGGATGTCCAGTGTGCCATCTTCATCTAGTTGAATTTGTGATGGACTCAGTGCTAGACAATGTTGGGAAAGTTACTTTGGAAATGTAATGTTACAATTACAAGTTACCCAGTCTAAAATGTAATAGTGGTGTAAGTACATTACTTTCACAAAGTATTGTAACTAATTGCTATTGATTAAATTGAAATGACCCTATCTGAGTCAAACAAAACTACACAGTAATAACATGTTAATAATAATGTCATGATGTTAAGTACTGTATATCAATTATTTATAACAAGTTTTAATAATGCACCTCATGCCTCATACCTGTTATGTCTGATGAGGCAGTGGCTACTGGAGTGGTGTTTGGGACTGAGAAAAATCAAACAGACATTGCTTTCATGAGTCACTATTAATTAAGAAATAGCATCTTATGTCCAGTATGAAATTATATCATATAAGGTCATATAACAACTACACATAATATTGTGATATCACATTAAATGTGATGGATGATTGAGTGCAAAAAAAGTACAACATAAGGTCCCCGCATACTGGCTCCAACAGCATTGTAGAGCACTTTCAAATCTGACAATTTTGCTTGCCTACTGGCAACACACTACAAGCAACAATCATAGTAGCCTGTGGTATCACCAATGGCTGTTAATGAAGGGCTCCGACAAAGTTTCAATCATAATCATCAGGCGGTGGTAGCAGTTCAGTGCTGATGTGTGCAGCTGAAAACAATGGCAGGGGTGTCGTAGTGGGGGAAAAGGGGGACTGAGTTACTAGGGCCCCAAGTGGGGGGAGGGCCCTTGAGGAGTCTGGAACTGTACACCAGGCGGTGAGGGGGCCCTATGGTCAGTACACTTAAGCCCCATTTCCATTGACTGCTAAAGCGTGCCGTGTCGAACCGTGCCGTGCTGGTACCACAGTACCTTTCGTTTTCCACTGGATTAAAAGTACCGTTCGGTTGCTATAGTGACAGTGGAGTAAACTATGGTAGCGTCACCAACGTGAAAAGACGGCAAGAACAATCGCTACAGTGAATGAAATAAATTGTTTTTTGTTTCATCTTGGTAAGTGGCTGTTTGCCACATACAACACCTTTATTAGGGGAAATGACATTATTTGCCTTGCCATCAATCCTGTCGTGCTAACACTGCTAGTTAACTGCTGAGCTAGCTGTCAAGGGCTTCTTTAGAATGTTAGCATTATGACGCTAGCAAGAATAGCAACCACTCAAGCCACACGTCATAATATAGTACCAGTTCAGCACGCTTGGTACCTGGACTGAAGGTGGTACCAGCTGGTACCAAAAATCGTACCGGTTCCATGGTACCAGTACCAGATTTTGCCAGTGGAAAAGCAAAATAAGTGATCCGAGCCGAACCGAACCGAGCTGGTACCATGCAATGGAAACGTGGCTTTATGCACAGGGCCCAGAATTTGGTGCTCCGCCCCTGAACAATGGAATAGAATGTTGGAAACGCAGTGCTCTGCGCTTTGTCGGAGATGGGGTGTAGATGCCTTTATAATCATATACAGTAAAGATTGAATATTTGGGATACATTTATATGCATTATCTCTCCTCTCCTCACATGCAATTGACTTATTATCACTAGTCTAACCTTGAATTCTGATGGGGGCAGAAATCTTAACCTGCCCTTGTGCAGTCAGCTGGCATCTCCATGTCCTCTGAGTTAGAGCAGGGTCTGGATGTGTGAGCTCCACAGTGTGTTGGATCTTACAGCGGTCTTTGTCTTTCCTGTTGCTCTTCAGCTCTTTCCCTGCCTCATCCAGCAGGCTCAAATAAACTCCATAATTATGAGATTCTCCAATACACCAATCAAAGGAGTGCAGTGTGCAGTGGAGAGAAACATGGCTGCCTGCCACCATCCCAGAGGAGACTGCAGGAGAAACCACATTATCATGTGACTAACATTTAAAATAATTTGATAACTAGAAGAAAAGCGCTCAGAAAGCGCGATGTGGTCACAGACACAATATACATTCCAGATCATGTTCTGGATCACCGATCGCCACCAAAATTTAATCAGCTCTTGCTTGTCTCAATATACACATTGTCCGAAAATTTCATCCAAATCCGTGCAGTACTTTTCGAGTTATCCTGCTGACAAACAAACAGACAGACAAACAGACAGACAGACAGACAGACAGACAAACTACTGACAAGGCCGAAAACATAACCTCCTTGGCGGAGGTAATAAAAATATCAAAAAGAGTATATTGGAAATACCCATTCATGTTCATGTGTTGCTGTCCTCACACTTCACTTCATATTCCATGCCATGCAAGTCAACCTACCATAAAGAACAGTCAGGCGAACCGGAGCAGGAGCATCATGTCCATATTGTGTTCCACCTTTTCTCAGGTACTGCCAGCAGGTGTAGACATCCTCACCATCCTCAGTGACGATATCAGTAATGTGGAGAGAACAGTTAGGGAGCAGTCTCACTCTCTGCGTGACTACAGAAGGTTGGAGATGTCCGTATAAGACCAACCATTCTGTCGTTCCAGGGCGGCCCTTTGACCATGCAGTAGAGGAACAGTCAGCATTGACAGCAGCGCTACAGGGCAGAGTAGCTGTTCCACCAGCACTGGAAAACACAATGGGGGTGTTGCCTTGGACACCTGGGGATAAAATTGAGGCAGCCAGTGGCACAATTCATTGATATAGGGATGGGCATAATTAATCAGCAAGTTGATTAACTTCATTTATCATCAATAATCCTTAAAAATCATACTGGTTGGATTGCGTAGTTTTGAAACAATGCAATGAATTTCACTAGTTCACTAGTTCTAACTTCACTTTTAGGGAAAGTGTGGCGTGGATCCATGATGATTAAAAAAAAGATACTGGCAACACATCATCAAGAAAAACACACTGCATTTTTTTATTGATGTTGCATTTTTGATGAATAACCAATAATAAAATAAATATATAAAGTATACTCATATTCTACTATTCTACATATTCTATTCTATTATTTTTTATTTATTTTTTAACATGTGGTTTCATGTTTACTCTGGCTGTATTCAAATCCATTCTAACCTTTGTAAGATGGCGGAGGTCATATCCAGTGCAGTATAATTTAGCAGTGATTCAATCAGAGCACAGAGGCAGTGAAGAGGTTACTAATGTACTAATGTACTAATGTAACTCACCCATGTAGTCTAGACCCAGGCAGATCAGCAACACTGTTAGAGTTCCAGTACATGTGATGGATGCCATCTTCCTCTCCTTTATCTTTCCTTTCACTCTCTCTCCCACTTTTTTTACTTTTCTCTGTTACTTTCCTTTCTATTCTACAGTACTGTGCTCCTGTGACTGAGTGTGTGCTGATTGTGTCATTGTATTAAAAGTGTTTGGTCAGTCTCCCTTCTTCATGTAGACACTCTATGCTTCCTTAAAAGGTACTGTAGCATGTTGATGTATGACTGTGAATCCCAGTGCACGTTTCCTCTTGTCCACAGCAAAAATAGTCAGTATGTTTAGACCACTTGTGGGCCACATCAAATATGACTTCTAGCAGGTTCTATTGATTTGGATTTCTTGTAAGGCACTTATTACTTCCCAGCAGTCAATGAGGTTGGGCAAAAAGCATGATGAATCCTGCTAGAAACCTGCCTTTTTTTGTTTTTCTTTCACCTTTTTACTTGGAACAGAAGGTTACAGGCTACCTCCCAATGGAAGAAATGTCACTTTTGAGGTTGTCTCGGATAAGTTGACCTCATCTTCTTAATATGAAGTATGTATAAAGTGTTAGATTTTACTGTGTAAACTGATTTGTAAATACCTCTGCAACTCATTTGGAAACACTGATGTAATTAAGGGCAAAGCTATAAGTTGTTTAGATCAACAACAAATCATGGTTCAGAGTAAGCAGCTCCAGCGATTTATTGTGCAATAAAACTTATTTAAAAAAACAATATGAAAACTTGATACACCAAATGTATATCAAACAAATGAAAATAGATTGTCCTTCACACTAACAGGTTACACTTTACTACAGGGCCGTTGCACAGATCCACTCAGACCAACACGAGTTCATCCAATTAATTCAGTTCCTGTAGTTCAAGGGCTGGAGGATCCACTGTGGAATGATGGAGATGTGTCGAAAAAAAAAAAACAACAAAACAAATGTAAAACAACCCATCATCTACACCAACATGTGAAACAGAGGTGAGTAACATCCCAGTAGTGTAAGTCTATC
>JAODXP020005772.1:0-5000 GCA_027497455.2 Sardinella longiceps | reverse complement strand
AAGGGCTTTAATTATGCACTGGAGGATTATATTAATAATTTTGTTATTGAACAAGTCGATGAAAAGCTTAAGTTACATGCAACAATGTAAGGGTCCCAGTGTAAAAATGATAAACCAAATCTCGTTGTTGCCATCACCATTTCGGACAAGATAGACGTTAATATTAGTTTAACAAGAGCCCTTTGGACAACCACAGTACTAAAACTAGAGTATAAGAGACCAATGAACTCCCAGCAAACAAAGTTACATGATGAACAACGCAGCTAGGAGATAAAGTTGGGCAGAGACGTTGGCTAGCGCTAGCTAATTCTCGCTAACGTTAACGTTCGTTAACGTTGATGTTGATGTTGTGGTTAACGTTAGGGACGTTAAAATAACTTTCTGTTTCTTTCCAGCAAAGTGACAATATGTTGGCTCAAATACGATGTTGACTTGCCTTAGAACAGATGTAGACATCCTTGTTAATTTTGTTCACGTTCAGTTAATGTTGTGGTCTGTCTGCTGCATAACTTTATCCAAAGCAGACCCTTATCTCGGTTTAGATGAGGCTTGGGAAAAGGCAAAAAACACACCCTGTCGCCCAGCCTCTCAGAACACCTAGTGTCTGAGTTGCTTTTGGCCCTTGCATACCGTTTGACCATTTAAAACTTAACATACCGTGAAAAAACATATAAAACCGGACAAAAACTGTCCAACTGCAATGTATTTCAATGGACGTGCAAGCAGAGAATGTCCGAGTGTATTGGGAACTATGCGCACTTTGATTGGCTCATCGCGTTCGGGGGCGTGGTTTAGCCATAGGTCAATTCTTCTCATTTAGCCAAGGTGACTTAGATCATCAAATTTGTTGTATTAATAAAATACACCCCCCCCCCCCTTTTTAACCCTGCATGTTATCATGTCCTCTGAAGAAAGTGGGGCTACTTGTTGGAGACTTTCCAATTTACCAGCAACAACCGCCATCAACCGGTTGACTGTTACTAACACCCAGCCTATTAGTCATAGGTTAAAACCTAATGTGGCCCTTTGCCACCCCTGGGTTAGCTGGTCTAGCCTGGGAAACGTGGGTTTGAATCCCAACGTCACCGTTGTGAGCAAGAAACTTTTCCATCGATAAGTTGCTCTCCACTGAAGCCCACAAATTGGGAAGTCCCGAATAGATAAAAGTGTTTTTTTTTTTTTTTACATTTTTGTGCATGAATATTCTAAAAGCTTCTATCTCTTCGGGACTTCCCAATGTGTGCGCCTCCGATGTGCAGTCTTTGAAAGAAAGTGTATTTAGACATGTTGTAAATGTTATTACACATTTTCTTCATGTCAGAAAGAGGAATATATTCAATGCATTTCTATGACAGAATGTTCAGTTTACTATCATTGGTATGTGGGAATGTCCCATAGTGACCATTATGACCAAGTCTTTACTCCAAAGTGTGCAGCATAGGAATCAGACTCTATACTGTTCTCTACCTACTGGGAAATTAAATGGATTTCCAGTTGGTGTTGATTAAGTCGTGTGCGTGTGTGTGTGTGTGTGGGGAGTGAGTGTGTATGTATGGGTAGGTATCATGGGATGAGTTGTGTGTCTGTAGGTTGTGTGTTTGTGTGTGTGTGTGTGTGTGGGGGGGGGGGGGTGAGTGCAGTACTGTTATGCATTACTGATGTGACATGCATGCTGATTATATGTCAGTGATTGTGTTTGTGTGTGTGTGTAGGGGTGTGTGTGTGTGTGTGTGTGTGTGTGGTGTGTGTGTGTGTGTGTGTGTGTGAGAGTGGTGGTGAGGAGGGAGATGGTTATGGGGAGAGTGGTGCTATCTCGCCACTGTTTCACTCCTTCATCTGGATGCAAATTACACACACTCGCCCTCAGTGCAGACAGCATGGTAATCACTCGCTGTGTGTGTGTGTGTGTGTGTGTGTGTGTGTGTGTGTGTGTGTGTGTGTGTGTGTGTGTGTGTGTGTGTGTGTGTCTGACTACCCCGCCCTCCTCCTCTTCCTCCTTTTCCATGGCTCAAACCTGTTAGCTGGACTTGACTGAATTCTATCCACCACAATGGTTACCTTACAAATGAAACATTTACATTAGTTACCTTATAGGTACATACACTAGTTAGCTTAGGCTAGAAACATATGTGTGTGTGTGTGTGTGTGTGTGTGTGTGTGTGTGTGTGTGTGTGTGTGTGTTATATTATAATTTATAGAAAAGCAGTATGGCGAGAGAGGAAGACCCCCCCCCCCACACACACACACACACACACACACACACACACACACACACACACACACACACACACACACACTGTCTCTTTCTCTTTACTTTTTTGGCTTCTCTCCTTCCGTTGTCTAGCTTGTTAATAGCATCCATCCATTGATTGCACGTCAACCTGAGGCATGCCTAATAGCAGACTGTCTATTGTTTCTCCTACACATACACACACACACATACACACACACACACACACACACACACACACACACACACACACACACACACACACACACACACACACACACAAGGCCGTCATAGCACCAGCTTTATTATGGACGCTACTGCTCTCCTCTCCACTCCTCTCTTTACACACACACACACACACACACACACACACACACACACACACACACACACACACACACACACACACACACACACACACACTCTGTTCTCATCTCTTGTTCTCTTCTGTACCTCTCCCTAACACTCCCTCTTGTCTTGTTTTATCATTTTCTGCTTTCTTCTCTCCCTCTCTCCCTCTCTCTCTCTCTCTCCCTCCATCTTGTAGCCCAGTGGATGCTTCAGCCATCTTACTCTTATCCTGCCATTTTATTCTTCTTATCTTGTCTGTCTCTCATCATTCCCTCTCTTCTTTCTCTTCCCTCTCCTCCTTCACTCCGCTCATTCTTTTGCTTTCCTCTCTCGTCCCTGTTGTAGTTGTCTTTCCTCTCCTCTCCTTTCTCTCCTCAGTGCATCTCCCTCTCCTCTCCTCTCCTCTCCCTCTCCTCTCCTCTTCTCTTCTCTTCTCTTCTCTCCTCTCTTCTCCTCTCCTCTCCTCTTCTCTTCTCTTCTCTTCTCTTCTCTTCTCTCCTCTCTTCTCCTCTCCTCTCCTCTCCTCTCCTCTCCTCTCCTCTTCTCTTCTCTTCTCTTCTCTTCTCTCTTCTCCTCTCCTCTCCTCTCCTCTTCTCTTCTCTTCTCTTCTCTTCTCTTCTCTCCTCTCTTCTCCTCTCTTCTCCTCTTCTGTCTTCTCTTCTCTTGTCTTTTCTTCTCACATCTTCATGTCTTTTCTTTCTTCACTCTCATTCTCTCTTCTTTCCTCTCCTCCTTCTCTTTCTCTCTTCTCACCTATTTTCTTTTGTCTTCTTCCTCTTCTTCCCCATACGCCTCTTCTTTCCCTTTCTTCACAGTGTACCACACCACACATAGTATCCTGAGTTGTACACACACACACACACACACACAGACAGACACACACAGACACACACACACACACACACACACACACACACACACACACACACACACACACACACACACACACACACACACACACACACACACACAGACCCCATTAACCCTCCCACCTCTACTCAAACTCAGCCCAGCCTGCTATCTCCTCACTAAATGTTTAATTTCTCATTGCAGGGCATTGCAGCCCCTGAACTAACACACACACACACACACACACACACACACACACACACACACACACACACACACACACACACACACACACACACACACACACACACACACACACACATACACTTCTGAACTAGAGCCTGCTGTTATATTTCACACTTGAGCAATGGCACCACAATGCTGTTGTGTTGTTCCGCCTTTGTTTGCCATAGGGGGAAAACCTACTGCTTAAGAGATGTGTGTGTGTGTGTGTGTGTGTGTGTGTGTGTATTGCAGAGGGGAACACTACAATAGTAAATTGAGGCATTGAGGCTTATGTGGGTCTGCTATAGTTCTGTGGTGTTGTGTGCAGTGGCGAAATCCACTGTGTTCCCTTTCCATTGTCTGCTCCATTTAGCTGCATATTCCAATGGGCTCTTGATGCGCTTGGCTGATGAAGGAGGTGTGTGTGTGTGTGTGTGTGTGTGTGTGTGTGTGTGTGTGTGTGTGTGTGTGTGTGTGTGTGTGTGTGTGTGTGTGTGTGTGTGTGTGTGTGTGTGTGTGTGTGTGTTAGGAGTGCGGGTGTTAATGTTTTAACACCTCTGGCTGAAAACACAATAAAGAAAGTCTTTAAATACTTAATGGTTCACACATCATGAGTCGCAGTGGATGGGCGGATCTCCTGCATTGCGTAATGTTTGCCCATTATTTGTTTCAGCCTAAACACTGAGCATGAGGTGAATTATTCACACTCTGATTCTGACACATATGTATTCATATTTCATGTTGCCAGTCATGACAAGAAGAACTACTTACCTCAGTGATCAAATTTAACTGGTTTCACTAGGTCAGAACTACACGCACATGCTGGTATGTGACTGAGCAGCTCTATCTAATACAAGAGTGTAAGTGACAGTAGGCGTGTGTGTGTGTGTGTGTGTGTGTGTGTGTGTGTGTGTGTGTGTGTGTGTGTGTGTGTGTTTGCGTGCGTGTGTGTGACCGCGTCCACCAGCACTGAACTCCGCTGTTGCTGCCGGTTGATTATGAACTAATTCTATTTTCAGAATAATGCCTAAATATTAAAATCCTTTTCAGAGTAATGCCTAGATATTGTAATCTGTTTCAGAATATTGTATTAATCTAGAGTAAATGATGTGTTCCATCTGTGTGATTACTGATGGACAGATTTCATCTCTCCCTAGTTTCTCTTTCTCTCTTTCCATCTCACTCAATTCAGTTCAGATGTACTTTACAGGCATGAATGTTGAAATTGACAATATTGCCAAAGCATAAAACATAGTAATCTCTCTCTCTCTTTGCCCCACAACGGCACCTTCCAGGCACCACAGCCTAAAAGGCACTACCTTTAGCCTATTCCTAACCCTAACCC
>JAODXP020005770.1:0-10762 GCA_027497455.2 Sardinella longiceps | reverse complement strand
TCTCTCCACTCTTCTGTTCTGCTCTGCAAAGCACGGCTGTCGTCAGGTGAGGAGGAAGTCTGGCCCCAAGGTAACAGCCTCAATATCATTTCAGTTTGTCCAGAGCTAAGCTCAGTAGCCATAGGATTTAGAAATGTATATATTTTTATGGTTACTCATTTACCCCTATGTGTGATTTATAAAACGTTTTACAGTGCGCTTTCATCTCGAACTCAAGGTTTTTTTTTTTTAGAGAGAGAGAGAGAGAGAGAGAGAGAGAGAGAGAGAAAGTAAACACATCCCAAAGTAGTACACTGAGTGGGCCAGTCAAAGAAGAACATTCACTCTAGAATGTGCTGTTCTTTAGAGTTTTGAAGCGTAGCTGTTTTGACTAATGCATGTTTTTAGCGTTTAGCAAAGGACGGATGTGCTGCACTGAGTGACAATGGGAGTGATAATTATCAGTTGCACAGAAAAGGATAACAACTCACCTCTCCGATCCAGCCATGCTGGAACAAAACGCTCACTCTCAAAGCAGAGTGACAAGCAGTGAAATGTCAACAACATGTTGATGCTAACTGGCCATATATACATATTGACGTGATTTTCAGTGCAAATGTTATGGATAAAAATGGTCTCCCTTTATTATTTCAAACAGTCATGCATCATCAAACCCTATCAATATTGCATCAATGATAATGAAATGACAAAACAAGGCAGATTGCCATTTTAACACTTAACAATTACGGACTCCCATCTAACATGATCACCAGCTTTGAAAATGATAGCAGACCTAAACTGGTTTCCATCCCTTGACATCTGAATTTGCAGTGAGAAACCACACGCATGCATGCACACACACACACACACACACACAGACACACACACTCACACGTCTAACTGCATAGTATGCCAGTCAGGTATCGATCACTGTCCTGACAGTCTCATCTACATTGCTGCTGTGTCCAACCAGTCTAAAAGTTAAAGCATTTGGAAAGATGGACATCTTCCACCGGTGTTTGGTGTAGCTGTGTTCCCTAGCCTGCCAAACTAAAATCACAAGTGATATTTAGTCTGAAGACCCACCTATTGCTTTTCCTGTAGCGGAAGCGTCGTTTACGATTGTCCAGAGCCGATTATTGGGTGCTACGAATGTCTATCATAGCGTCTGTACATAGCTCAGAGCCAATTACAGAGCCACCATGTGATGTAAAATGCAATCGAGGGCCATGCTGGGCCCTTTTTGTTCTTTGATTGGATACCTAAAGCAGGCGAGAAAACTGGGCATGGTCACCATGCTGCTTTGCAGAGTAAAAAGAAATCGAGTGCGTAAAGGAGCATGGGTACTCCCAGGCTAGTGTTCCCCAAGAAAAGGGCTTGATTTGCCAGCACCGTGCTGATGCCGGTTTGGGCTGCTGTGGAGGTCCATATACTGTAGATGGCCAGTGCTAGAGGCTGGGTGACTGAAGGTTACACATGGTGGGAGTTGTCGGAGGAGGTGTTCAGATGGAATGTTAAATTACTGTACATTCTAGACCCTGCAAGCTAATCTTGAAGTATCCAAGTGAGAACTCTGCTGTGCAGACAACCTTTTCAAAGAACAGAGAGAGAGAGAGAGAGAGAGAGCTAGCAGCAGTAGATGTTCCAGATCCGTGGCATTTGAGAAACCACATGATTCAGGTGGAGAGGTGGACACGTGTTCTTAGACTACTCATTACTATAGTCCTCTGGTCATCCTGTGGTCTCAAACAGTGGTGCCCCCTAGGGGTAGTGAGTGGTGTAGCACTGGCAGTCTCTTACCCAGACCCGCTTCCAACCAAGTTAAAAACTCAACCCGTATTTACTCCAAGCTATTCAAAACCACTTGTTCTCCCTTTGGGCTCTGGCAAGACAGTTCGTTTTTTTGACTTCTTTGCCTGGGTAGGTGGGTGGACTCAACTCCAACTCCAACCCTAACAACTGAAATAGCTCTGGGGAGCGAAGACAGAAATATACTGCATTATGTTAAGCCTGCAAGATTCACCGCCCGACTTGTATAGGTAGGCCTATAAAGGAAACGGAACTCACAGCAGGTTGTTGGAAGCTTTTAGTCGGTGAGCTTATTCCTCCGTCTTCTGAATGCAAATGTAGGCCTAGTATTTACTAATGCAAATGTAGTATTTATTTATGAAAAAGGAACAATACACATTCACTAACATTCACACGGAAATCTAAAATGCAAATGTAGAGTTAACAATATTAGCTCATTTTCCTGTACAGTCCCTAGGCAGGTTGGTACAGCTTTTCTGTACAAAAACAAAACAGTTTTCCAGTAGGCCTACAAACACAAAACATTTAGGGAATGTAAGTGTAACCCAATAACAATACAACAGATTTCTAGGGGAATATATATTCACAATTATAAGTTTGATTAAATGTATTTCCTCTGCCTCTTCAGTTTGGTTTTAAAAGTTGGATGTGCTGGAAAGGTGTATCATGCTGCCTGTTTAGCTGTGAACTTCCTATGAGGTAGAAAAAGTCAAGTCAGTTGTTTTTTTATTGTCGTTTCAACCTGACATGCACTGTATACAGTGTGGATGGATCAAATGGCGTTACATTAAACTGTATAACATGACACTCATCACAAGGCTACATATTACTGAAAGCATGGTGCAAACATAAAGTGCTACATGTAGTGTCTCTGTCACTCATTCTGTCTAAAATGTTATGCTTTATGTAACAGCACTGCTTTGGGCGGTATTCTCCCAGGTGCTTATGTCCAAAAAAGCACTAAGAGCAAGCTGAAACGCAGGGAGCTAAGCACTTTTTTAGACTTAAAGGTATAATCCAGAGTGAATCAACACGTAGCCCTGCTGTTTGAATCGTCCATTGTAGACCGAGTTTGCGAAATGACAGCTAACACTAACTGAATGAGGCATGTCAAAAACAAAACCTAATCGATTTGCTTTCATTTTGAAACGCCCCATTCTGTTACCGTTAGCTGCCGTTTCGCTATCTCAGTCTGCCTTGCATGAAATCCATTGATTGAGGTGGCTATCAATAGTGCTTGGCACTATAAAACACTACATGTTGATTCACTCCGGATTTTTTCTTAAAGCGCATGGGAGAATACCGACCTATATGCATGTCTCTTCATGTCCCTACTTCTTTTTACTGTAGCACCAATCACTCCTGATGAAACTCTTTTTTGTTCCACTGTATATGCGTGAGAATGGTTGAAATAGCAATAAAATACCCCTGACTTGACTTGACACTGCATGCTCTTAATCATACGCTTCAGCTAACATTCCCGGCTTGTGTCCATGTCACAATTTGGTGCTACAGTATACGTGACAGGAAACTGAACTGAGGTGGAGGCATTGATTCTATATAGGCTTGAAAAGGACTGATAAGACTTCCCATATTAACAGTGGTGCAGGAAGGAAGGGCATCTTGATCAGATGAGTTACTGCCATACAGGCCTGTTCTGTATGGCTGCTTGGCAGAAAGAGGGAGAGGGATTTACATATATTTCATAACAGGCGCTGTTATCCTAGCGCGTTCACATGCCTTCCCATCTGGTCCTGCCAAGTTGGAATCCATTTCTACATTACGTGATTTGTGAATGTAAATGAACGATGAAACCTGGCAGATTTAGCTCAGCTCTATACCTGACTACTTAGTGCAGGCTCATGTGAGACACGCTAATTATGATTATGTCCATTGTTGGTATTAGTGCTATTTGCATCCTGTGACTAACTATATGAATGTGATTACCCTTTATTTGACACTATTGACATGAGTAACAGGACCTGTCATAAGCATGACATGATGACACACATGATCATGAACGTTAATGGCATTCTGTAATGTAGCCTACTCTGGGGAAGGCCACTGAATGCGGATCCAATAGTTTCCCAATGAATTGCCTACACACTGGGAAGTACTGTATGAAGCCTGGCCATTGCAGTTCTATGTAATGGCTGTCAATTTTCCTCCATTTTCCTCTATTTCCCTCAATGACTCTGTCTACGATTCTCAAGTTCAAGTTCAAGTTCATGACTTTTATTGTCATTGCCAGTTGCCTGGACAACGAAATTTAGCCAGCTTGGCCATGGACCTTGTTCACATCAGTTGCATCGAGCCAAAGCCAATCAACAAACTTTAAGAATGCAGCACGAGAATATGATTGGCTATTAGTCGGTCAAGGTCAAGGGTTTATCCAATCAATTTGAATTGAAACACCTCCAGTCTTCTCAATAGACAAGATCCTGGATCCTCATATAAAGAGTGTAGAAGTGGAGACCGAGAGGCTGGTCATTATGACCAGGCTAGGAAGTGTCCCTGTAATGAAGAAAAAAGTGCTGGTCCATCAGGATACTGACAAAAACAAAAGGATTTATTGTGTAGAGTAGATACTTGAGATCTTTGGTGCTTGAGAAGGTGGAGGAGGAGTTTAAAATAGGTCCCGGTGGACGCGTGTTCTTAGCCTCGTCTCTGTTACTTAGCACTCTTGTCCTCCTGTGGTCCCAAACAGTGGAACCATCTGGGAGCAGCACTGAAGCACAAAGCTAGGCTAGTTTTCTCTCTCAAGTAAACTAAACATCAACCCAAACACTTTAAACAAGTGGCCTCCTCCTGACACACACACACACACACACACACACACACACACACACACACACACACACACACACACACACACTCACCTCCCAACCCCGTTCCACTTCTCTGCCTCCAAGCCCAGCCAATGAAAAGCCTGAAAAGCCTTTACAGCTTTGAGGAGAGAAATGTTGAGAGGGAGGCAAAGTCTGTACCAAAGGTCTCTATTGTCACCCTTGCTGAAGAAAACTTCATCATCATCATCATCATCATCTTTTTTTTTTTAGATATTTTTTGGGCTTTTTGCCTCCAATCAGACAGGACAGCATATATATTTTCAGGAAAGTGGGAGAGAGAGATGGGGTGGGATCAGGAAATGACCCTGGGTCAGAACCGAACCCGGGTCCCCGGAGTAATAATGGTCTGACGCTCTAGCCACTGAGCCACGGCTTCCCCATCATCATCATCTTCATCATATCCATGGACACCAGTGGTGTCTGCAGTCAGTGTTTTAGGACATTTTGTTTTTATATTTTCATGTTTGATCATTCAAAGATCTTTTCCTCAGTCATACAGGAGGCTTGCATGTTAAAACGGTGTGTTTGTGTTTATGTGAGAGAGTGAGAGAGAGAGAGAGAGAGAGAGAGAGAGAGAGAGAGAGAGAGAGAGAGAGAGAGAGAGAGAGAGAGAATGAGTATGCATGCATGCATTGTGTGCGCAGATGCGCTGCCAATATGAATCTATTGTTTGTACTTGATGAACACTGACTCATTCATTCAGCCTGGAATATTAATATACTGTGTAGGCCCACCATAACAGGTGTCATGTGATGTATGTGTGTGTGTGTGTGTGTGTGTGTGTGTGCGCGCGCGCGTGCTGTCCTCAGATCACGCAATGTGCAGACATGGAAGGCAATGTACAGTACTTCCCAGCCGCTTATGATAGTCAGTTTCTTGTCCCGTGCAGAAAAGCCTTGTTTATTTATCATACAGAACACAATGGCAAGGTGTGCAATGAAAGGCTTTTTATTTATTTGTTTGTTTGTTTGTTTGTTTTGCTGGTGCCATTCTTCCCAGGCTTCAAGGATTCAGGACTTTTATTCGTCACAGACACACGGACACCCTAAGGGGTGTAGTGAAATTACATTTCTTGCACAGTGATTATCTGACAGACCAGCGGCTGTTTATGAAGACAGATAAAGATTTCAAAAGGAAAGAATCCTAGATGTAGCCTAGAGGTTCCTAGAGGGGCCTGCCAATGTCTATTTCACTCTTTTCAGATGCAACATCACTGTGTTGAGATAGCATATTCAATGTTTCGGGAAGTATTGTAAGCTAGACTAGATCTTGGCAGCATCTTTTTTTCATACACCACCACAAACACAGGGAAACAAAGGGGTTGGGGGGGGGGGGGGGTAGACAGAGAGAGTCAAAACATATTTACGGAAGTAATTGCATTTGGTTGGGGTTGGAAGGCATGGAGAGGAACACCCATTACACACATGATTTAGTTTTGTTAACTAGAAAAGAATGTGATGCAAGAGAGTGAGGATACCATAGTTAATGGCTCTTAATTACTTTTAATAAATATAAATAAAGAACTATTACATTGTTATAACACCATGTTAGACTGAAGATAAATAGAAAATGACCCTGATGACGTCTTTGCCAGATGTGTCATTGTTTAACACATGTTTTAGTTATAAATAACAAACACATAAAACCCTTTATGATGACTGAGTATTTGTGAACTGCACTTAGACATGAATAGTGTGTGTGTGTGTGTGTGTGTGTGTGTATGAAATAATAATAATAATAATAATAATAATAATAATAATAATAATTAAAAAACAGAAAGTAAAAAAAAAATAAACAGAAAGTAAAAAAACAATATTTTCGATTCTTTGCATTCTTAATGCCTCCTACCTCCTATACCTCTTTAACAAAGAGCATCGAAGTCTTTTCATTACATTTCTTTTTTCTTTTCTATACCAAAGCAAGGCACACTTTACATTCACACAAGCATCCCTATTGTGCAGGACCAGGATGCTGCATGACCTTGGAGGCATGCTGTCTATGCTTTACATGAAAGTCACAACGAAGCTATTTAGCTTTGTGTCATGCTTGAACTGCCTGTACTCATCATATAGTATGCTAAGTTCACACCAATCACTGCAAGAGGAAAAAAAAGGGAATTCACTGCAGATAGCTGAATCGGATGCCCTGCCACGCAGCCAGAGGAGAACACAATGCTGTGCCCAGCAGGAGGCTACCGCCCCAGCTTCCCTCTTTCCCTCCACACAGAACTGATTAGATTTGCACATGAAAGCACCCTTTACGTTCGGGCCCGGGGAATTAGACAGGACAGGTCTTACAATGAGCACCCTCTCACACACACACGGCACCATTACCATGGGATAAAGCAACAACGGGCCTGTTCCGAACAGCGAGGGACATGTGTGAAGTGTGTTAATTGGGAAATTGTGTTGCCTCTCCAGGCCTCTGCATGCTCAGTGACCTGTTTGTGGCATAAGTACACCGCGCTAAATTAAGCTGTCCATGTTCTGATACATGTGTGTGTGTGTGTGTGTGTGTGTGTGTGGCGGGGGGGGGGGGGGGGTGGTATGTTATTTCATTTGTGCCTGTTTATGAATGGATATGGACAGCATCTGAAAGTATATTAGCATGGTATCATATTCTGCTGCTATTACCACAACATACACTGTCGATTGGTTACGGACATGGAAGTAACCGAATTTAGATTTTCCTTCCTTTTCTCACTTATTTGGTTTCTCTGTTGTAGGAATTCCTGTTTACTGTACTTGTCACGTCTCTCTTTTTTTCCCTTTCCGCTCTGACAGCCAAGAAGAGGTCACTTGTTATTTGAAAATACACTTAGTTTTAGTATTGATAGTTTTAGTATTATTATTCAAAGCATGTATAGAGCTGTGTCTTGCACACACAGTTTAGTCTCTGAAGTCGTCTTTATTTGCATATCCTTCCTTCTCATCCCTTCTTTTCTCCCCCGTTCTCTCTCTCTCTATTCCCCTACTCTACTCAACCACTTTGTTCTGAGCCAGCTACCATTGCTAATTTTCATTTCCAACGAAAGTCTGACCTGTATGCATGATGAAAACAACCTTTAACAGCTTCGATGCCTGAGCATCACTTTAAAAATCCTTTCAAAACACATACAACACTTGTTATACCCGAGATAATGCTTGGCTTGAGCTAGCAGATTCTCAATGGGCTTTGAGATGTAGGTGTTTAAGGGGGTGTATTAATAGGCATTACTGTAATAAAATGCAACCTACCTTCAGAATGTAGCCATTCAACAACAAGTAGTAGTTGACGGAATAAAAGTTATCAACAAGTAGTAGTTGATGATAAAGGTTGAATTCAGTAAAAAGACAGTAGCAAAAACACTCAAACACTCTCTCTCTCTCTCTCTCTCTCTCTCTCTCTCTCTCACACACACACACACACACACACACACTCAAAATAACAACAGCATACACACACAAAACTGGTTCAATCAACACCCTGAAAAGATTCTGAGCACTGGCAGAGCTGTTTCATTACATTAAATTGAAGACCAATTCACCAACCTCTGAATGTTTGTGGCCAACTTTAAACCTCAACAACAATAGAGATGTGGAAGGGTTTGCAGAAAACAAAATCACCAGTATTTCATTCAGGTGTCCCAGAATAAAAAATAAAAAAATGTCAAAGTTGGAAATACCAATAGTGTATCAAAGGGAAGGGAAGAAAGGTACAACTTGAACTGAAATGCTGTTACAAAATTGCAATGAAGGGTGAAAAGAGGCCACTTGTAAACACCATAAAATAAGTGATTTCAGGAAGCTGCCTATACTTGTGATAACCATGTCTGTTTTTCTTTTCTTTTCTGGTTATACAACTGTTTTTCTAAAAAAGGGTACAGTCAGTCCATTGTGAATGTCCAATCAAGCTGGCCTTGCTTTCTGAAGCACTAATGGATATATTATTATTATCCTTTATAAATGTATTAGGCTATAGTTGTCTGTGTTACTCTATGGCCCCCTCAGAGTGGCTATAGCAGCTATTAGCTCCCATACCAGCAGAGCAACAACAGCAGCAGTGCAGCACACATCCAGATGATGAGGCATCCGTAATGAGATGCGAGACCAACCTTATTGATCTCTAGACACGCCACCCCTACCCAGACTCAGACAGTTAAGTACTTGCTTGTTTGTGTGTTTGATTATGAGTGTGTGTGTGTGTGTGTGTGTGTGTGTGTGTGTGTGTGTGTGTGTTTGATTATGTGTATTTGTGTATCTTGTTATGGATGCTACGGGATGCTTGAATCTCCTTCAGGATTAATCAAGTCTAGTCTATCTTATCTTATAGTTAATCTTAAGTTTTTATCTTGTTTATGTTTAATAATCATGAATATTCATTTATCATGCATCACCAAGCCTTCTGAAAGACATTCATGTCTTTATAGACTCGACAATGGTTAAAAACAAAAACAATGCCTTTTCTGGAAAAATCTTTTGCTCACAAACTACTTCCATTCATGTCCTTATAGACCAGTGGTTCTCAAAGTGTGGTCCGGGGACCACTGGGGTTCCGCAAGCAAGCTTGAGTGGTCCACGAGGGGTTTTCCCCCAAAAAAATATGTGAATTTAGTCTATGTTTCTTACTAACATTATTGGCAGGCAAAAGATGAATTGTTCACTGAATACTATGAGGCAGTCCTGTAATGTATTAAAAACTTCAGGCTATCTGAATTTGAAGTGCATTGAAATGCCTATAGAAATATTTTAAAGGGTAAAGGGTAGGCGAGAAGCATGTGACTTGGAGGGGGCAGATGGTCCCTGAAATAAAAACGTTTTGGGCAAAGTGGTCCTCAGTCTGAAAAAGTTTGAGAAACACTGTTATAGACCGTAACAACAATTAAACAAAACAAAACAAACAAACAAAAAAGTCTTTTCTTGGAAATTCTTTTGCAATTACTTCCACTATAAAAGCATTTGGGATTTTAAAGCTGAGGCCCTATGGGAAGAGACGAGAGCTAGTTCAACTCTCTTGAAATGCTCCATCAACAATCCAAATCCCCGACTGGTGTAGGCCTACTACAGAAACTGTGTTGGTTTGTATTGTGTTGTAATGCGAAAACAAGCTAACCCACCTTTAATTGCATTCATAATTGCCCAACAAATTACCACCAGCAGCACATAGAGCATCTCTCTGCTGCCATAGGAATCTTGTTGGTCTAATTAGGTAACCTCTAATGTGGCTTGTTAGTGTGTCTGCAGATAAATGCCCTTGCATGAATATTAAAATCAATAAAGGTGTGAGAGGCTGCTATATTTTCTCGGTTAGCATAAGAGTGTGTGTGTTTGTGTGATTGTGTGTGTGTGTGTGTGTGTGTGTGTGTGTGTGTGGGGTGGAGGTGGGGGGGGCTATCTGTGAAAGCTCCATTCAACCTCCGCAGCCATTAAGGAGTGGTGACAACATGAAGGCTGGGTCACTGATGGAGTAGATGGTGTTTTGGATGAAGATGAATAGCAGGTGGAGATGTGTGCTCTGTTTTGGGAAGGAATTAGCATACATGTTTGTGGTTAAAACACACACACACAAACACACACACACAGATGGAGACTGGTACAGAGGTAATAATGAATGGATGGCAAATATGAATGCAGATGTAATTTAGACCTATTAACTTGTGTTGAATGTGATGTCTTTGTCGGTTGCGTAACCCTCATTCATCTGACTGACATACAGTACACACAGTGGCGGAGCTAGACTTTTGTACTTGGGGTGGCCAGGGGGTGGCCAAGGATATTTTAGGGGGTCCAATGAATATGACAAAACAAAAAAGTCTTCCCATCTTTGTGCACATGACAGCATATGGTACGCTGTGCAGTTGATCAGAGAAAAGGGTTTTTACAGAAGTAAAGTAATGCAATATGCGCAATAGTTAAATGTAACTAATTTAAAAGTTGATTTTCTAAAGAACTATTTACCACAGCAATTAGTTAGTAGTATCATTTGAAACCACTTGAAATGCACTTTATTTTGATGTGCATATTGTGCATGTTTGACAAATGCTGAGAGCAGTGTAATGGAGAAAAAGTTGATGTTTTGGATGCAGAATAGCACACGGGAATTAACTTGCATTAAGCATTAATTTACTTGCGTGCTGTCAAGCCACT
>JAODXP020005768.1:5000-10690 GCA_027497455.2 Sardinella longiceps | reverse complement strand
ATAAAACAGCAGGGCTACGTGTTAATTCACTCCGGATAATTCCTTTATTTAAAGCAATATACCGGAGTAAGTTTAAGCATAGCCCTGCTGCACGAGCCTTCTAACGGCAATATATTTCGCATGAAATGAAAGATTTTCGAACAGCACAGACCTAATGCAAACGCGAAGCACTTCACATTGAGTAAATGGAACCTCAGATCTTACCTTCAGTTTCCAACAGTCAGGTCGCATTGATTCAGTGTAAAGTGCCTGTTGGCTTCTGCGTTCGCATTCGGTCTGTACTGTACCAAATTATTTTGTTCCACTCGCTAACTAGCGCATTTAGCAAGCTCTTTCAACAGGGCTATGTTTGAATTCACTCCGGTACTCTCCTTTAATATTGTATTGCGGGCCCCTACTAAAAAGGGTGCTCTCAGGGTCCCAGTACCGTTGGCCCCCTGTTACACAAGGTCTTAATGTTCATGGGTGTCCAGGATGTATCTCTATAGTCTCTATATGCTCATGGAAGCTCACTTTCTGGAGTTGAAGTCCTGTTCTCATGATCTCTAGTGTAACGAATGCCGACTAGGCTGGGCTAGCCTTTGAATGGCAGTAATGTGTGTGTTCAATTCTCACAACCCTAACCTGAAACCTGGGCTTTTCAGATCAGTGGTTAGAGAGTTCAACTCCCAATGCCGCGGGTACATGTATGCCATAGTTGATAAGGTGGCAGGTTCAACCAGATTCGAGCAGTCAAACCCAACTTGGCTACACAGCTGTAGCAAACAAAGATAGAGATTGCAGCCGACTGTACACACAGAGCTCTTGCTGTGCACAGAGACCCCCTACTGCTCAGCCAAGCTCTGCATCATCCAGACCCTCATGCTTTTCTGCAGATGCCTGGTGATCAAGTGTGTGTGTGTGTGTGTGTGTGTGTGTGTGTGTGTGTTAGGGGGGAGAGAGAGGGGGAGAGAGGCACAAGTGCTGAGCCATGCATTCTATACTGCATGCCATGATCAGTGGGCTAGGCTAGCTGGATGATTTACTAGGGCCTTTTCATTGGGCTTAGATTTACTCCCATTTTATTAACATGGTGGACATACTGGAGCTGGGGGGAGGGATGGGTGCTGTACTGGTGGACATACTGTATGGGCTGAGTGGATTAGATCCTTAGTTAACTTCCCTAAGACAGGGGTGAATGTTTCTTCTATTCTTACTAGTACTACTTAATAGTTAAAAGTATTTGAGCATAGTGCACCTAAAAACATTAACTTTTGGTGGAGTGCTGCTGGTGTTCCTGAACAAACTGGTGTTCTTGGAAGAGAATTTAAGATGAACATCAAAAAGGAAATATATTACAGGTCCAAGCACTCAGTTAATCCAAGCAAAAAGTATTTTTATTGAGGGCAAAAAAAAAAACCATTAAAAAACACAGACGCGTATCGGCTTTCCAGCCTTCATCAGGGTGTGTGACAAAAACAAGCGGCAGCTACTTGCTTTCTATGAACCCCCATTGTCTTTCAACACTTCAGGGTATATATATCAGCAGTCTATGCCGATTCATGATCATGCTCCTCTTTTATGATAACATCTAAGCCAATATTGGTATTATTTACAGTAAAGCCTACTATGCAAATAAATATCTACAGTATCAATGCATGTAGTAAGAACTAGCCTAGAAGTGGCTTTTCATTACAAAAAAAAACAAAACAAAACAAAACAAAACAAAACAAAAAAACAAACAAATAAACAAACAAATAAACAGCTTCTAGTGTTCTAAATTGGATTTTTCATGAATGACTAATCATATGAATGATAGTTTAGGTGTCTTTTCCCCAAAAGCACAGTTGCTAACTTAGTAGCAACTTAGTTAGTTGGCAGTGGGAAATTGCATTGCAACCAACATAGTTGTAACTTACTGTAGTTAGAAGCACTAAGCAACTAAGAAACATACGCCCTGATCAGGTGATGTGTTGTTTTTACCACTAGCCGTGATCCATGGGTTTGTGCTTCACAGAAAATAGACACAAACACAGGGCTTGTTTACAGCAGAACTGTGCATGTGTATCTAAAGGGATTGTGTGTGTACTGTGTGTGTGTGTGTGTGTGTGGTGTGACAGAATGGTAATATGGTTTACTGTAGTCCCTGTGCTGTGTGTCCCACATGCTGATGTTTCATTTCAAACACAATCGCTCTCAACTCAGGGTGACAGCAGCAGCTGCCTCAGTGAACCTTATTGAGCCTGCTGTACACACACACACACACACACACACTTTTTGAAATGTCCTTTCAAAATATCAGTTTTATGAGCTTTAGTCTTAATGTCTCTTTGTTGTAAGGGCATTTGTGTGCCTGTCTTTATCTATCACAATCAACCCCAGAAACATACCAGACAGGCTTCTATTTCTCTGATGGATCTCAATGAATTATCGCCATCATTATTTCAGCCAGGTGTTTTCCCAGTGGATTAGCAGAGCTGCAGTCAGGTGCTACATGCAGGAGCGGTTTCTGGCATGGGCGATATGGGCGGTCGCCCGTTAGTACAGTAAGCAGGACAGCAGGTGGAGGAGCTCAGAATGCACACGGGAATGGAAGCATTTATACATTACACACATGTGCTGCATGCATTTGCAAAGCGTTCAGTTGTGATGTAGTTTAGGCCAGGAGTATTTCACCTGAACTTCTTCCTCCACATACTGTAAGTATGGCAGTGCCCAGTGAGGGTGAGAAAGCACCTCACTTCATCAAGTTAAGTCATGTTTATTTATAGCATAGGTTCTCAAAGTGCGGCCCGGGGGCCTATGGTGGCCCGCGGGAACATTTCCTGGGGGCCGTAATGTCATAATATCTGTAAAACTATAGGCTACATTGCTTTGAAAGAATTAATGTGCATTTAGTGCTGTTTAGTGGCATCTATAGGCATGAACATATTGTTGATATGCAACCTGGTCATTACAATGATTAAAAAATGGGATTTTTTATTTCTCCCCCCGCCACTTTGGCGGCCTCAGTTCACTGTTGGGTCCCTAAATAGGCCCTCACCTATCAAACTATGAGAGCCCCTGATTTAGAGTCTATCACACATTTAACAAACAACTGGTGTTGATTGAGGAGCTTCTTGCATGTGCAGGTGTAAGTAACTTAGGCTAGTATTCTCCCAGGTGTTTAAGTCCAAGAAAAGTGCTTAGTTATGGCTGAAAGGAAAGGAGCCAAGCAAGTAGGCCTATAAATACGTTGTCTAGACAGACACATCATTGTGAGGTAAATGGCCACAGAGCTCTGCCGGTCATTTGGGTATGTAATACATATATTATAGTAGCTCTCAGCCAGGGTGTGGACAGAACAGCATGCACTCAGAGCACTGGAGAGCGCTCCGGTCTGGTTCAGAACATCCTGTGCTTGGTTTTATAGCGTCATCATGTGAAATGGACACACACACACACACACACACACACACACACACACGCGCGCGCGCGCATGCACGTACACATGCAAACAGCGGTCCACTCTGGCTCTCCCTCCCTCTCTCACACACACAAAAATACACACACACACATGCCCTCTCTCTCTCTCTCTCTCTCACACACACACACACACACACACACACATGCACACACACTCTCACAAACACACACACACACACACACACACACACACACACACACACACACACACACAATAAATCAACAGACACGCAGTACATACACAGTACTTTCCCTTCTCTCCCTCAAACACAAAAAATCAGACTTCCGCTGTTGTTATGGGGCAAATAGACCCGTCAGCTCTTGTTTATCTCCCGGTCACACTGGTGTCGTGGTGACACTCTCATGTCAATAAAAAGAGATAGAGCCGGGGCTGTAGCACTCGTGCCCGTTAGTGGTGTAGCGGTGCTACCAGCGCCAGCTGATTGCCAGTGTAATAAAGCTCTTTATCCCCCTGAATCAGAGCAGAGGCCTGGGCAAACACAACTCCTGTCCCTGGTCCTGGGCTGGAGCACCAGGACTCTGTGCTCTCTGGTCACTTAAGATAGAGCTAGTGTCCTTAATAGTTATTAGCTGCTTACTTTTTTAAAAGCTAGCAACCCCCTAAGTAAGTGAGGAAACCTACATATAGACTTCTGAATTAATAAATCAACAATTCTTTATTCAGGATAACTTGACTTAGCTTTATGCTCTTTTACAGCAATGCCCTGATAGGAAATTCAATCATAAAACAACACAATTAAACAAAAGTAATAAGTAATCAACAAGACAGATTTAACACACACACACACACACACACACACACACACACACACACACACACACACACACACACACACACACACACACACACACACACACACACACACAATAAAACTTCCCTTATGTAAGTGTGTGTTCAATGTGTAGGTGGAGCTCGTAGCCCATCCCCTGACTACTGACTTGAGCGTGACCTCTTTCATCAGGAGGTGTGTCCCTGGAGTAGAGGGCTATACACACACACACACACACACGCACACACACACACACACACACACACACACACACACACACACACACACACACACACACACACAGCGCACACCAAAAGCACACACAGACCCTCTTACATCAGGAGGTGAGTCCCTGGAGGAGAGGGCCCTAGAGACACTGCACCAGGTGTGCCTCTCAGATCAGATGATGTGTTGACACTGCGGTGACACTGAATATGCTGCAGCCTCACCCTCACCCTCCACTGAACTCAATAGAACTGCCCCAAACCAGTCCGGAGATAGTGTGCACTGCAGCCATGTTTGCTAAAACTGACCAGCCTTTTGAAATTATTTTCAATGTACATTCACACTATGCCAATGGACTTGGATAGTTGAATGGAATGGATAGTTCAATTTACCTTTACTTAGCAGGGTCATTGCGATGATTCTACAACATTTTTTTAGGTCGATTGATGACTGTTCTGCCTTGCTCTAGCTCCTCTCAGCGTAGAAATTGAATATGCAAAACTGGTGCCGTGGACCGCTGCAGTCTTTGAGAGCTGTAGGGGGAGCTCTATCGGTAAAAATGCGAACACAAGCCGTCAAAACAAATGGCTGGTCTTTTGCTGTTTTCCCCAAACGCATATATGCTAACTTGGTTGGAATTGTGCCATTGTATTGAAAAAACAACATGTTGTTAACTGGTTAACAATGCTTTTCTGAAGCTTTTGGGGAAAGGACGCTTGCAAGGAGGAGCTCTGTGGCGAAAAATGTGAGCATAAACCTAGCGCAAACCGAATGTAAAATTTGTCTTGCATAGTTCATCTTTAACTCTTCCAGTTTGCTAGATACCTGCTTCTCAAGCCCCTTATGTGCGACCAACTGCTTACCATCTTAGCTTGTTCTACTATAGTACAGTATCTGACCATAGCACTGAGCGTTTCTCAAAGTCGAGGAAGCCTGCTTGGAAGGCTGCTTTTTCGAGCATTCCACGTCATTGTCAGTCGCCAAGTACTGTTCCAAAGTCAAGCATCCTTTTAACTTCTAGTGAGGACAGAGGCCTTTGTTCATAGATTTTTCAAGGATGCACTGATGGATCCTCGTTTTTGAAGTGTACGGCTTCCAAGGCTAGTGTGCTACCTAGGAAGCATTCTCGACTTTGAGAAACACTCACTGTGTATATGAAGTGTGCTTGGCCATGACTTGCTAGTGTGTTGTATTTAATGAGACAGTAAATCTGTTTCAGTATTTTTACAC
>JAODXP020005767.1:0-11245 GCA_027497455.2 Sardinella longiceps | reverse complement strand
TAGGGTGACCACCTCCAAACAGACAAAATGTGGGACATGTAGCATGTTTAAGTGGGACAATGTGGGACACACGTATTAACTTTAAGATAGGGCATACGTTGGGCCAATGGTCATGTTTGGGCCAGGACTGTCTTAATTTGTTCAGGATATTGGGCTAGTCCAATTAAAATCTATCATGTTAATGCAATGTGTCTACTGTAATTCAACGTGTTATTTTAGCTCGTCATGAAGTTATTATTGAATAGAATTATTCATGGTGGGCCACCATGGCCAAAAATACCATGCCAGTTTTTGGTCCCAGTCCAGCCCTGATCATCTCCACAGACCAAATGATAGGCTACAGATGCTGACAGGTTGACAGCTTAAAGTATAAAAATAAAAAAAAAAAACACTATCATTCTCTGAAAGATCAGGCATTATGCAATTATAAGCTCTCAGAAATTAGGTATAGAATCAAACTCAACTTAATAGCCTATGCAAGACACAAAAAAATATTAAGCCTTGGCTTCAAGTTTAACTAGGCTATTTCTGTGCAAAATAATATGCCAGGTCTAAATCTGCATGTTTGATCATTATTTTCAAAAGAAATGGTGACGTCTCACCAAGTTCCATGAAAATGCCATTGCAAAAATAGATGAGGTAAGATAAGTAGTTTTTTCATCTCGTGGGAAATTCAAGAAGTAGTGGGCTACATTACCTTGTCTTATATTAATTCTCGAGTTGCAGCTTTTATTAAATGAATGTAGCTAATGATAAAGCTTTTATCCTTTGGCGCACATACTGTATGCATAAAACCATAATAAGCTGTGCGCGATCGTGCCCACAGCGCAGAAACTCTCTCTCTCTCTCCATCCACTGACAACCAAGAGGCTTTCTACAATCGTAACTGAAAGCATATATATTCTTTTTCGTGGCAACATATCCGAAATCCGAATTTAAGTCGGACCTGACAGTGCGCTCTCAGATTTGAGAATTACTTTCAAAGTTGTGAAGGTGTTTGTGCGCTTTAATAGCTTGGTTGATATACGGGTCAAACTGTCAACTTGCGCTTCTCTGAACAGAGACAAAAGGTCGACGTATCGGTGTGTCGAACGAACATGCGGGACTGATATTCAATTTGCGTGACGCGGGACAAAGGGTAAAATTGCTGTACAATCCAACGCAAAGCGGGACAGGTGGTCACCCTATGTTCTTCAGTAATATACTCTTTTTATTAAATATTTGTTTTTAGAAAAAAAATATTTTGTACTAATAAACCTGGGCTAATAATGATTGTTAGAAAGATATTTGTTGGGTCTTGAAAGATTTCTGAAGACCTATTTCCAATAAAGGCAGGTGAAACAAAGGCAAAGTGCAGTAACAAAACATGGACATAGAATTATGATGAAATAACCCTAGCAGGCACCCAGCAGCGCACCGCAGACGAGTAGGCTACATACGAAATGCATGTCTCAATAAAATAACAAACTCAAACTCGTCATTTGCACATTTACAGTCAAGGGCAAGGCATTTGTATATTTTTTGCATATTTGCATTTGCATTCCAATTCCCCACCCCCTGTCTCAACACAATTCCCATTATTATCGTATAGGCTTATGGACAAACATCCAGCTGCTTATAACGTCGTTCGCTAAATGGACTTGTGACGTGGACCTTTTTTAGGGTAGGCCTATAGTCTACCTGTCATGGCTGCAATTCAGGTATTGTTAATATGGTTACTATGTCTTTTAGAAATAAGATCCTATCATCCGTTCGAAAATACACCAAAGACACAAAAGACTCTGCTTGACATCTGCTTTACACACATGCCGTCAAAATTACACGCACTCCCATCCAGGAGTTTTGCGAACGGACTCCGCAGGGACTCAAAGTTGATCTCTCTCTCGTTTATTTGTATCTGGTTAAAGACAAATTCTGTCATGGCAATGTGAGATCTTTTGATTCTGTGAAATGTGTATCGTTGAAAAATGTATCGCCGAAGCATGTATGGCAACGTCGCCTTATTTTATTGATGTTACTCATGGGTGGAAATATACAGTCAAAGGCCCGGTGCCTGAATGTTTACATCTTCCCTCGGAATTTTCATGCAGACCTGGGTTGAAAGTTGTTCATTTGAATGTTCGTAGCTTGATTCCTAAAATCGATTTTATACGGTTGTGGGCGGTGACTACAAAAGCTGACATTATTGCTATATCAGAAACGTGGTTAAAGAAGGCTATCCCAGATAATGATATTGTTATTGATGGTTTCAATTCATTTCGTGTAGACAGGAAGAGCAAAGGAGGGGGTGTCGTCATATATGCAAACTGTAAGCTAAATGCCACCTTGATAAAGACCATGACGGTGCAAAAGTGTTTTGAATTGCTGGCTATTGAAGTAAAGTTAGGAAATACCAGTTTAACTGTTGCATGTTGCTACAGGCCTCCTTCAGCTAATAAGGAAACTTTATCTAAACTTTCTACCGCACTTGCAGATATAGGCTTACATCAGAAAGAAGTAATCCTCCTTGGAGATTTAAATTGGAATTGGCTGACAGATGTATCAAAGGACTTTAAAGATTACTGTGATTCTGTAAATTTAACTCGGGTCATAAATTCTCCCACTCGTCCAAACGTAAAGGATCAAATAAGTCTACATTAATCGATTTAATTCTAACTAACAATCCAGATAAGTGCACTCAAGTAGGCATTTTCCCAAATGATATTAGTGATCATTGTGCTGTTGGTATGATTAGAAATTGCAAAATTGTGGAAAAAAGGTACTTCAAAACTTTTGATCAACAAGCTTTTGCTCATGATATTAATCATTTTGATTGGAAAAAAGTCTGCTTAACTCCAGATGTTGAATTGGCATGGTCATATTTTAAGGAATCATTCTTGGGTATAGTAAATAAGCATGCTCCCTTAAGGAGGTTCAAAGTAAAAGGGAGGGAAAATCCTTGGTTCTCCGATGCCTTATCCTCTGTTCTGCATGAACGAGATTTGGCCTGGGCAAAGGCAAGGAAAAGTGGAGAAGAGAATGATTGGGTCCATTTTAGATATTTAAGAAATAAATGCACCACACATGTTCGGAAAGCTAAGTCACAGTTTTTCCTTGACGAAACAATGAAAAATTTACAAAACCCAAGTTCTGGAAAATTATAAAATCAATGAAAAACTCTACTTCCTCAGGTCTCCCAAAACTTATAAATGTCAACAATGTGCAAATCACTGATAAAAAAGATATTGTTGATTCTTTTAATAACCACTTTGCTACAGCTGGTCTCCTATTCAAGCAGGAAACAGAACATTCTTCATTTCCAGGGTTATTTCACCCCAATGTTCATGGTTTAGACCTTTTCACATTCAAACCCATTATTATGGAAGATGTCATATCTGCTTTAAAAAATGTAAACTGCAAAAAGTCTGCTGGGCCAGATGGGCTTGATCCTTCCCTTTTAAAACTTGTGGCAAGTATCATTGCTGAACCACTAACTTATATATTAGTCTGAGCGAATTAGGGTTGAAGGTGGAAGTAAATATAGCCAAAGCATATTTGGTATCAATTGAACCGCAATTTTATGTAGATTTAGGATATCAGGTGCCTGCAGAGCCAAGATTTTCCAGAAAAAAGTTATTGAGCTTTGAGTGGACCATTAGTCCAAATGAATGGGATTCGGGTGGATTTTGTACTACTACTACATTTTGGCCTGAAGCATGAAGGGAGGACTAATTTCACCATACATCCTATACATTTTCTGAAAGCAAACACCTTCAGGATATTACATAGCATGATATGTTTGCCATTGAGGTATGCTCCACCCTACTCATTACAATAAATCCCAAAAATTAAGAAATTTGTCATTTGAAAAATTGGCCATTTTTGGTGACATTTAGGCCAGTGGCATGTAGGGGAAACATATTAGACCCCATAAACTATATATTTTCTGAAAGCTTATATGCCCAGGATTCCACCTGCAAAATCTTTTCCACATCCTACCCCCTTTATTATTTTAAAGCTTATGCCTATTTTGGTGGAATATTAAAAAATATGGGCATTTCTTGGACAAAAGTGCCTATGGAATATATTAGAAAGTAATAAACCTTGACAAGTAATACTTTTCTTGAAAGCAGGGAGCTTTAGGATCTCAGTTAACATAAATTTAGACAGGTTCCACCTCCTTCCTCCCCTTGATACCCATTTATAGGTCAGCGGGTATTGGTGATTTTGGTGTATAGCCAATGTATTTGGAGCTGAGGCGTTGAGAGAAAGCTATTCTACCCCTTATGCTATACCTTTTCTGAAAGCTTACATGCACAGTGTGTCATTTAAAGTGAATTGAGACAGGTCCCACACTCTTAATCTCTTCACTATCCATGTATAAGGGTGCATTTGGGGCTAATTTGACTAGCGTATAGCTCATTAGCATATTAAAATTATTTTTCAGGAAAACTTGTAATACAAAAAATGCTACTTTACATGGGTACTTTCATTAAATAAAGTTTTATTTTGATAGGACCAAAGGAAAAAAATAGCCCTATTCAGACCTATATAATAATCATTATACCATGGCCTATTCAAAGCCCTATAATTTTTTCTCGGTACAAATTGGTGCTGTAGGCACCCCAAATTCTTAATCTACAGAAAATTCTGCTTCAAATGATACAAAATATGCTTTGGCTATATTTACTTCCACCTTTGACCCTTTTTTGGGCTAATTCGCTTAGACTATATTTTAACTTATCATTAGAACAAAATATCATACCCCAGTCTTGGAAGACGACGTATGTAACACCACTGTTTAAAAATGGAGACCCGGCTATGATGGACAATTACTGTCCTATCTCAAAACGTTCAGTGTTGGCTAAAATTTTTGAGTCATTAGTTAGTCATTAGTTCTTTCCCCATTTCAGTCTGGCTTTAGAAAAAGGTATAGTACCATTACAGCAGCGACAAAGGTAGTTGATGATATAATTAGTGCTATTGATGGTAAAGAGTCATGTGCAGCCTTATTTGTGGATTTCTCAAAGGCATTTGACACAGTTGACCATGCTATTCTGTTGCATTGTTTGTCTAACTGTAGAATGTCCTTCAATGTAATAGGATGGTTTAAAAACTATCTGTCTGGTAGATATCAATGTGTCACATGTGATGGCATTAAGTCAGGGCAGGCAGAACTGGTTACTGGAGTTCCACAAGGCTCCATATTAGGACCTCTGTTGTTTACAATATACATAAACAATATTTGTAGGGACATAGATGCAGCTGTACATCTCTATGCAGATGATACAATAATTTACAGTACTGCTAATTCTCCACTTGAGGCACTAAAGAAGCTACAGGACGCCTTCATCATTTTACAAAGAAACATATTAAAATTAAAGCTGGTGCTTAACTCAAATAAAACAAAATATATGCTTTTTTCTCACACTAGTAATACACAGGTTGCACCTCAAATCGTTACCCTACAAGGCCAGGAGATTGAAAAGGTAGCTCAATATAAATACCTGGGTTTTATTATTGATGAAAAACTGTCATTTAGACTCCATGTGGAATGTTTGGTAAAAAGATTAAGGGTAAAACTAGGCTTTTACTATAGGAATAAGGCTTGTTTTAATTTAAAAGTAAGGAGGGAAATTGTTGCTGCCACCTTCTTGTCTGTGGTGGATTATGGAGATATTCTTTATATGCATGCAGCAAAATCGGTGTTGCGCTCATTAGATGCGGTTTATCATTCTGCCCTGCGCTTCGTTACTAAAGCTGAGTACTCTACACATCACTGTACATTATACACGTTGTCAGGTTGGTCTCCACTTTCAGTTCGTAGAAAGCAGCACTGGCTTGTTTTTATCTATAAGGCAGTGATAGGACTGTTGCCCTCCTACCTTTCTGTTTTTTCTTTAGTTGGAAACAATAGGTATAACTTGAGGTCAAATGATAATATTCTTTTCACTGTACCTCCTGTTAGGTCAGAATTTGGCAAAATTGCCTTCCGTTATAGTGCTCCATCAGACTGGAATACATTGCAGAAGCAGCTAAAGCTAAGGACTTTTATTTCACTAAATGAGTTCAAATTATACATCTCAGAATCAATCAGCTATCAGTGTGATTGTATGTAGTCTTCTGTCCCTGTGTTTTGTTTTGTTGTGGCTTGTAGTCTTTTGTTTTCATCCTGGGGTCAATCTATGTCTGTCTTTCTATATTTCCTGCATCATATTTTTGTTTTCATGTCATTGTATTTCTGTTTGCCTGTTTTTGTGTACTTGCTGTATGCTTTGCATTGCTGTGGTGTGAAGTAGTGTGTCTTTGTTTACGTATAATGTCTACTTTGTTTGTTGTTGCCTGTGTCTCCTATATCTGCATTCTGCTGTGGAGTGTTGTGATTTGTGTGGTGTCTCTGTCTGTTGCTGTTTATGTGTGGTGTCTTTTACAATTTGTCTTTTGCTTGTTGCTGCTTCTGTGTGTTACATCTGTACTGCTTTGGTAGTGTTGTTGTATGTGTGTCTGATGTTGTATGTGTGTCTGATGTGAGTCTAGCTTAACTAGATAAGGTTTCTCTCTTTTTTTAATGTTACTTTTCTTTTAGTGCTGCCTTTTCTTGGCCAGGGCTCATTTGTAAAAGAGATTTTAATCTCAATATGATTACCCTGGTTAAATAAAGGATAAATAAAAATAAAATAAAATAAAAAATGATGGCAAAGGCAATAGGATTCGGATAAACAGAAGAAACAGAAGATAAACAGGTTGTTATACAATGCGCTGTAGATAATGTGAAAACTAGCGCAGTTGTTTTTCAATGTGATCGTTTATGTGCACTTTTGTCCAGAAACATGACAGACGTTTAAATCAGTGCCTGACAGGTCAGTGATGACCAAGATGATTTGTCAGTGAATGCTGTCACATAATTGAAATTAAAAGATAGACATATATGCCTGCTTGTTACATCATTCTTGACTTGGGTTGGGAACAATGCATATTATTGAAAGACTTTCATTAGGCTATTGTTATCTTCTTTCTTACTGACTTACGCAGATAGGGAATGAAATAAAATTTTTCCTGTTATACTTTGCAAGTCAAGTCCACTTATCAAACCCAACAGTCCAGTCACACTATGCACAATACTAACACAGCATCCCACCTGCGAGCTGGATATGATAACCTTCAGCTAGTTTGTCTGTACTCCTTAATCGCTCTATTATTTCCTACCTCTCGCATAATTCACCAGTTGTTTCTAGCAGTATAGTCACCATGAAGCATGTTTTGGGTAGCCCTTCCTCACTATGGCTGTGTCTCAAATCATGCACTTGAACGCTTCAAACATTATGTTTAAGTCAGTGCACAGGCCGTTCATACTGACAAGCAGAAGCACTGTTCATAGGCTAGGCATGTACATCTGGGTGTGGAACAATGGCAGCGTTCATCTTGTGACTGATGGTCACTGAAACACAGCAGAGGCAATAAGGTGATATGGTGATAGACTTTGTTTTAGGTGTTCTTCAGTAATATACTCTTTTTATTAAATATTTGTTTTTAGAAAAAAAATATTTTGTACTAATAAACCTGGGCTAATAATGATTGTTAGAAAGATATTTGTTGGGTCTTGAAAGATTTCTGAAGATCAATTTACAACAGGCCTATTTCCAATAAAGGCAGGTGAAACAAAGGCAAAGTGCAGTAACAAAACATGGACATAGAATTATGATGAAATAACTCTAGCAGGCACCCAGCAGCGCACCGCAGACGAGTAGGCTACATACGAAATGCATGTCTCAATAAAATAACAAACTCAAACTCGTCATTTGCACATTTACAGTCAAGGCATTTGTATATTTTTGCATATTTGCATTTGCATATGTTTAATGGGATGATGGCAAAAGCAATAGGATTCGGATAAACAGAAGAAACAGAAGATAGACAGGTTGTTATACAATGCGCTGTAGATAATGTGAAAACTAGCGCAGTTGTTTTCCAATGTGATCGTTTATGTGCACTTTTGTCCAGTAACATGACAGATGTTTAAATCAGTGCCTGACAGGTCAGTGATGACCAAGATGATTTGTCAGTGAATGCTGTCACATAATTGAAATTAAAAGATAGACATGTCTGCCTGCTTGTTACATCATTCTTGACTTGGATTGGGAACAATGCATATTATTGAAAGACTTTCATTAGGCTATTGTTATCTTCTTTCTTACTGACTTACACAGATAGGGAATTGTTTTCCAATGTGATCGTTTATGTGCACTTTTGTATTCTGTTGCATAAATATATCAAAAGGTGCCAGGATTATGGGTATGCACAGATCGAAAGTGAAACCAAACATGAATGAATCGCGCTGGATCTATTGCTGCAGACACAGGCTCCACAGGCAACAATTATTCCAACAATTATGAAGTTTCAGAAGCATCAGGACGGCATTTTCTGGCAATATCTTGCTGACATCCATGGCAAGATTGTGCACTGTCAGGGAGGACGGTAAGGTATGATCTAGTTGATGTCGCTGACCAGAGGAAACATTTGCTTATAGCCCCAATATCCCGCATTGTGAAAGGGGATTTACTAGTTTTGAGTTATTTTCCCAGGGAATCCGAACTGGGATTAACATTGTAGCCTAATGTTGTTTTAGCCATAGGTGCACAAGCTTACACATTTTTAATTTTTAATTTGATCAAGATTTCAATTATTTTAGTGTCTAAAAAAATGTTGGCCAAAATCAATATGTGTGTGTGTGTGTGTGTGTGTGTGTGTGTGTGTGTGCAGTGGCGCCTCCAGGCGTACGGCTGTACGCACTGTGCGTACCTTCGGGGGAGAGAGAGAGAGAGAGAGACGCGCAAGCGAGAATCGGGCGGAGAGATTTGTCATTTGTCATGAGATTTGTCAAGTTCTGAAGTAGCCTACTAAAATGTTTTAAATGTGTCAATTAGGCAAATTTATTTTTAGGAGTTAATAGGCTTGCATGGCCGTATCTATCGACGACATGATGCGATTTCGCTCTAGTCTACTCTATTTGTGATTAATGTTTTCATGTAGGCTATTCGCCTATTTTCTTTTGTTTGAAAGCTCGAGAAAAGCGGTAGGGCCTAGCCCTTTTGGCGAGTGCCCATGCCACGCCGATATCACTCTAAGCTATGCATTATAATAGTAATGTAGTGGGCACCCTTCATTTCGTGCGCCAGTGGAAGGGAAAGGACAGGGGGAGAGGCCCTGTCCCTACACCGGGCAGCTATAGTGCAAGAAGTTGGTGAAGTCTAAACCACGCCAGTAGTTCCTTCGAAATAAGCATACTTCATTCATAATATTGTTAATCTAACCTGGGTTGTGCGAAATCTTCGCTTGCCTACATTAATTGATGACACTAATTGATGCATGCATGATGTCCTCTACCTTCAACAGGATAGGCTGCTCACAAACCCAAATGAACTCTCGTATGCGAATGTGAGAACCAGGAGTCTCAATTTTTCCAAGACACGTCCTTGCCATGGTTAAAAAAAAAAGGTTAAAAAAAAAAGTTGTTGCTCCCCATCAATGCAGTGCCGCCCGCGCGTATCTGTGTGTGTGTGTGAATGCAACAAAAGTTCACAGTCGAGTTTATCGTTCATAGTCTATGTAGGCTAGATAATGTTCATGTAAGTCTCAATTTTAATTAAATTTCAAGTTCACGTTGTATATAAGTAGATTTGCAGAGAAGAACTGCTGACGCATGCACACTTTTTTTTTTTTTTTTTTTGCCGGGGGTGGGGGGGGGGTGGTATTTGTGCGTACCATACAGTTCAATCCTGCAGGCGCCCCTGTGTGTGTGTGTGTGTGTGTGTGTGTGTGTGTGTGTGTGTGTGTGTGTGACTAAGTCCTAAGTCAGGTCCTACAGGAGGGTTTATTTGAGTTATCTATTTATTAGGCCATTGAGTTGGTACCAAATTAATTTGGATAACAGGGTCATTCCATGTCAAATCACCCAAAATTTGGGGGATTTTAAACCTGACCCTCTCAGAAATTGGTGAAATTCGGTGTAAAGGATCATCACACCTGAACATTTCATATCTGAAAATTTTAGCTCAATCGGACCAGCGGTTTCTGAGATACGGCAGGTCCAATTTTCAGATTTTTGCCAAAAATGGGCTGACCAGCCCACATTGACATTACCCTAATTTGCTTATTTCTGGGTCAAATTCAATAATCTTGGTGTCGTTTGAAAGCTAAGACCCCCAGGAATCTGATTATATGATTACTTTTTATGATTAGACCCATTTTGACTAAATGACCCTTTGACCTTTACTTTGGACCTGAATTTGACCTTGTGGATCATGTGACCATCAAGTGACCCCTGGTCTAAAAGTTAGGTCAACATGTTCTGTAGACAATATCAAAAAATCAGAGGTATAATATTTTTCGTTTGTCAGCAATTTTAAAACAAAGTTTGGTTGAACGTGACAAAATGGTCTTTCCATGCTATCTGGCTACATTACATTCCAGTGTCTATGCTAAGCTAAACCTAAAATAAAGCTAAGTTTGGGGTTGGCAGACTAGGAAAATGCATTCACTGAAACCAAAGTGATTTTACCCACATATGCAACTCTAGGTAAGAGAGTGAATAACCAATTGGGATTTAAAAGAAGGTAGAATATTCCTTTAAAGACGATTTTATCAAGTTCAACCAAACTTTGTGTTAGTGCATGCATTTTCCTAGTCTGCCAACCCCAAACTTAGCTTTATTTTAGGTTTAGCTTAGCATAGACACTGGAATGTAATGTAGCCAGATAGCATGGAAAGACCATTTTGTCACGTTCAACCAAACTTTGTTTTAAAATTGCTGACAAACAAAAAATATTATACCTCTGATTTTTTGATATTGTCTACAGAACATGTTGACCTAACTTTTAGACCAGGGGTCACTTGATGGTCACATGATCCACAAGGTCAAATTCAGGTCCAAAGTAAAGGTCAAAGGGTCATTTAGTCAAAATGGGTCTAATCATAAAAAGTAATCATATAATCAGATTCCTGGGGGTCTTAGCTTTCAAACGACACCATAATTATTGAATTTGACCCAGAAATAAGCAAATTACGGTAATGTCAATGTGGGCTGGTCAGCCCATTTTTGGCAAAAATCTGAAAATTGGACCTGGCATATCTAAGAAACCGCTGGTCCGATTGCGCTAAAATTTTCAAGTATTAAATGTTCAGGTGTGATGATCCCATACACCAAATTTCATCAATTTCTGAGGGGGTGGGGTTTAACCCATTGGGTGATTTGACATGGAATGACCCA
>JAODXP020005766.1:0-10648 GCA_027497455.2 Sardinella longiceps | reverse complement strand
AGAGTTCCTGAAGCTTGACGACAGGTTCACAGACACTGACATCTGTGAAAGTAATTTCTGGAGGTAAATCATCAGAATTGTGCACATCTCTGGACTCCTCAATATCTTGGTCTGGGTCAAGATATTGAGGAGGACATGGGAAGCGCCTCTTTTTCCGTAATGAACCAGTGAATGGAGAGGAAAACTGTTTGTATTTACGAGGCAATCCTGGAGTCTTCCCACTGTACCGTTTTGAATAAACTGGCTTGAATGATTTACTTTTATTTGATTGTCGTCGGTTCTTGTGTGTATGTGTCTCAACCGATGGTATGGTACACTTCAAGTGGGCCTCACCTTCCATCTCCTCTTTACTTCTCTGAACTTCTTCAGCAATGTGCAGCTTTTCCATTTCTGCCTCCAGGTCCTCACCTTGACTGGCTTTAAGAAGCCAGCTATGATCCGAAATTCCACATAAGCTAATAGAGATCTGCTCTCCAAGCTGCTTCCCAAGGATTTCCTCAATACTAAGGCATTTGGACTTTTGATGTTCCAACTGTAACTGGGTGGCAGAGTACTGAGTCTCTCCAAGACTCTTCAGCTCCATCAATTCTGAACGTGTGAAGTGTCTTAAAGGATTATGGTCATCCCCAACAGCATGCCGAGCCAGTGAGCCTTTGAACAGCTGCCTACGGTACATTTTCTCTTCAACTGTCCCACAAGTGATGAAACGATAGACTTCCACCTCTCTTTTCTGTCCAATTCTGTGTACCCGATCCACTGCTTGTGCATCTACACACTGGTTCCACGAAGGTTCCATGATGATAACGCGATCAGCAGTGGTGAGATTTAGGCCCTCTGCTCCAACTTGCACTGTGAGCAATAGAATGCTTTGGGATCCATTCCGGAAAGACTTAAGTAATCTTGTACGCTGGGTGAGTTCAACAGACCCATCCATGAACAAAACATTTCTCTGTCCCCAGTCAGTTTGGACAAGATGGCGCCTGACAATTTTGAGGGTTTCAACATACTGAAAAAACACCAGAATCTTATGTCCTTCCAAAGACAGATTTTTCAGTAAAGCAATCAACACTGTCATTTTCCCAGAATACGCAATCTGGTCGTCATTAGAATTCAAAGCATGACCTTCAAACTGTCTACCAAAAAACAGATCTTCCTTAAATTGTGTAAAAGCTTGAGTGTTAAGTGGTCATCAGATGCTCCATCAACAGATAACTGGCGACGGTACAAATATTGGTCCAAATATTGGTCCAAATATATGGAAGTTGTAACAATCAATAAGCTGAACCCCCCCCCCCCCCCTCCTTTAAAGAATTGAATAAGTATGCATAAAATACTTTAATAATCTGAGATGGTCAAAACAGAAGTGACCCGTCAAGTAGCCCATCCCTGCAATTTCACTGATGTAATCCCACCACCTACTGGTCTGTCATGGTACTACATCTGTAGATCTATAGCCTTGATTTGGTGAGGTAAATAATTCCAAGTATCTTATAATTGAATGTGAAAGTAAAGAGAATAATAACAGGTCATCAGAGAAAATCTCAGTGATGACAAAGATATTTACCGTCAACGGCGCAAGTTATATGTACAGGCAAACAGGCAAGTTCAGTATGTGCTCCTTCAATGTGAAACATTCTTTGTTTAAAGCCTTCTATACACCTATGTACTGTATACGACTCATTTGTGGTGTAATTATAAGAAAAGTAGTCTGCAAAAGCTAACAGTTGCTTATAATGACACTATGAGGCTGTTGTTGAGGATTCCTAGATGGTTCAGTGCCAGCTACCTGTTTGCATTCTCCAATGTGCCATCATGTGAGGCTGTGCCAAGAAATCTAATGTACAAATGTATGTGTCGGATGGATAATTCAACAAATGTGATCATTGAAAGTTTAGTGAAATCTTCAAAGAGTGCCATGAGGTATTTATCTAAACTAAGGAAACATTGGAGGGCCTGTCTTTACATGTATGTCTAATGTTGTGATGTGAGGTCTGTCTTGTTATGTTTCTTTTCTTTTTTATCTATTTATTCTGTATGTACATTTTATGAGATATGGACCCTGATATTTCTGTAATTCTGTATTTCTGTCAGTAATTTTAGGGCATGCACTGTTCTTTCATCATAATTTTCAGCAGGCTCTGTGTACCACATACTTGGTGTGCTGTCTTGTGGTCCTGGTCTCCAGTCCAGTTGAAGTGTTGACATCAGCTTGATCCAGATATTGAGCTCAAGGTTATGTTGAGCTGCAATCACAATGATAAAGATATGATTGGTTATGGACATAACTAGCCATTTTAAAGTAGGCATGGGAAATTCTAAATGAGGCACATAGCTGAGACAAGGTCAATCATCAACCATTCTAGTTCATTCTAGAAAAGTAGCCTGATAAGCCAGACTTAAAGGAGAAATACGGTGTGATTCTGTCTTAAAATATGTTGAATTATGATCGGAATACAGATTTGTCGCACATAGTTCACTTGCATCTGACAGTCGATAATACAGGTAGTTCGCCGATTAGCTACGAAAAGGCTTACCGATGGAATGGAAGCTTTCTTCCCTTTTCTGCCTTTTTAGTCCTATAGCTACTGCAGAGATGAAAGAGAGTCTGTGTACCTTGTGTAAATTCTAGAACTTCCACATATTCATAGCCTACACCACCTCCTTACTTAATGTTAAGGGTCCAGCTAATGTGATCATTGTAAATGGGACCAATTGAATGTCTCTAAAAGAAAAGAAAAAAAAGAATTAGTCAGAAAATAGAAAATGAAAGCAAACCGGGCTGAAATCATAATGTGAGTTTGCCTGGTATCCTACTAAGAGACTAGCCTGACATAGCCCGCCCATAATACGAATGTTCATACGCATCATGGTCTGGGCACGGTCCTCTGGGGCGCGTTTACATCGGTAGAGAGTCTACCGGCCAGTAAGCGAAGCTGATTAGACGAGCTGTCCAATCGTTTCAAACCAGAAGTGAATGCCCTCCCCCCCGCAGTATAATCGCGTCAGGTTAAAGAACCTCCAGACCATGAATACGGATGAACAGCAGTATTATGGTCGGGCTATGTCAGGCTACTAAGAGACCACCACTGAAGGCATGTCAGATTAGATGTAGGCTACTGCAGAGATTAAATATATTACAAGTCTCAGTTTGCAGTTTTGTTGACCTGCAATGTAAGGCCAAGTCATTGTAACACTTCATCAACAATACATCAAATAACAGAAGTATTCTAGTTAGGTGCGATTTCTACAAGAGCCTCACCCTATTCGTCTACTACAGTTCTCTCCATACTCCCCCAACGGTTTAGGGCGTGCCAATGAACATGCCAAGATCTGTGCCCCAGCTGGGAAGTCCCTGGAATATTCAGAACTGAACCTGACTTCATTTGCCACTTTCAGATGCCGCCAAAGACCTGCTATCTGGCTACTTTACATTTCAGCACCAATGCGAAGCTAAAGAGAAAATTAATAGGCTACTTTTATCCATTTGTAGGTCTACTTCAGGTAAGATGGTAAATAAACCATTTTAATTAGAAGGTGGCATATCCCGTTATGCTTACCTTCATGCATGCATTATTATGTAGCATTGACTTGAATTTGAATGTAACACCACATGACCCATAGTGAAATGGCATTTCATCTCACTGAATGCAGTGTATGTGGTTGAAATTACAAAAAGAAAAAAAAACAACAACAACAAAAAAAACAACAACACATGGCTTGGAATTAAGTCCTACAATGTTTCTAAAAAAATAAATAAACCAATTTCAGCAAAACAAGTATCCTACAGTGGATAGGCTATTATATGCTGCGCCTAAAAGATCAGAATATAATAGCCTAGTAATTCCCAAGTGGCAGTGGCAGCCTAACCTGGTTGGTGAAACAAACATGTTACATTGTGTACATCAGCTTAGTTTACATTACTGGTGAAATTTTGACAGAAGTTAACCGAGTAACGCGTCGCGTGTTTGATCTACCGCGCAGCAAGCAGCGGTGTCTTTGAATGAAGAAGGCGCCAAACAGGAAAACCAACAACAACGATATAAAAAAACCAAGTAGGCCTAACAGTAAACTGACAGCAGTAGCAAACCACCCACCAAAAAACCGAATGTTCAATTTTTGCAATAGAAGTCCTAATTTGGACAAGTTCACTTCCGACATTTACAATGAAACAACGACAATTTTTATAATCAACTTTAAACTTCAACTTACTTCACAATATCACCTGTCGTTGAAGGGAGACGGACACCATCTCGAAAAGAATGATGGGGGAAAACCTCATACAACCTTAAAATGGGCTAAAAAAATAAATAAATAAATAAATAAAAAAAAAAAAAAAGGATTGAATTAAAGCAGTATTCTGGTAGGTCGAGTCCTTTGTTATTATTTTATCGAAATCTGTAGCCTATTGCTAGACACTGTATGTTTAATTGGTCTCATCAGTCATTAGAGATTCTGCTTACCTTGTGTAAATTAGGAAATCCATAGCCTATATGCATAGCCTACCACCTCCTCACTCAGTTTTTAAGGGAGCAGCTAATGTGATCGTTGAAAAGGGAACCAATTGGGTGTCTGCAAATTAAAAAGAAGAAAAAAAAAAACATTAGCAGGAAATAGAAAATGAAAGCAAAACATCAGGCTGAAATCAGGATGTACTCTAGACCAGGCTAGATGTAGGCTACTGCAGAGATTAAATGTTTGGACTTTAGACTCATTAAGTCTCATTTTGCAGTTTTATAGGTCTGCAATGCCTTGTACAGTAGCCTTATACTTCATCAACCACATCTATGATGAAACTTACAGGCATACATCAAATAAAAGAAGTTTATATTTTCTTCTATTTCAGTGTGGGGGAATTTCCACAAGGGCGTTACAGTAATCGTGCCAACAGTTCTCCCCATTCTAAAGGTGAGCCAATAAATATGGCATGATTTGTGCATCTTCAATGGGAATGTTTGATTCTCTGGCTGGGAAGTCCCTAGAATTTTAGTATTGAAGCGATCATCTGTTAATTGTGGTTGTAACACAGTTTCTTATTGACTGTTTAACCACTTCACAGAAAGATTCAAGCAGGCATTAACCTAATAATATTTATAGGCCTACTCAGCTACATCACATAATTAACCAAACATGTATAGCCCATTTATAGCTTTTGTTAACAAAATAGGCCTACTGTCATTGAAAGAAACACATTTAGTGCAGGCAAAATAGCCCATTTATGGGCCAAAAACAGGAGTAATTGTAAAATATTTTTTTTCAGCTTAGATAATTTGTTGAAGACAACATACTAAAAGTCCTAAGAAATCCTAGTTCAGGAAATATGTTAAATATAAATATAAATCTCAATATGAAAAAAAAAATCTCAATAAAAATCAATCCAATATGTGTACCAATAGGCCAGAATAGGTCTGAATGGCTTTTTTCCCCCCTATAGTCCTATCAAAATAGAACTTTATAAAATCAAAGTACTCATGAAAAGTAGCATTTTTTTGTATTACAAGTTTTTCTAAAAAATAATAATAATGATAATATGCAAATGAGCTATACACTATTAATCAAAGTAATGCAATGGCTATACACCAAAAGAGTTCCTGAAGCTTTCAAAAAAAGTATTACTTTCCAAGGTTTATTGCTTTTCTAATTAATTTTCTAATTAATTATATTGTAATAAGGAGGGTGGGGCAAGGTCAATGTCAAACCATACCATGTTATAGAATATCCTGAGGGTGTTTGCTTTCAGAAAATGTATGGGATATATGGTGAAAGTGTTTCCCCTTCATGCTTCAGGGCAAAATGTACTAGTAGTGTACACTTTCCTCCAAAATCCAGCTGAATCCCACTCATTTCAATGGAACATTTACTTTCCTCCACTGTTTTTACATTTCCTCAACTACAATTTCTTAGGACTTTTAGTATGTTGTTCTGGACATCTCATAGAAGTGATCCAAGCATTAAAAAAAAAAAAAAAATCTACTACAATCAGTCCTGCGAAAAATGCTATTTTGCCTGGACTACATTCAAGAAATACAATCATTGACTGCATGTGGAATGTGTCAACTGTATGGCTACAACAACAAGCATGAGCTGATGTATTTAGGGTTTTGATTGGCTAAAGATTGGACAAAAATCTTGCAAGTGACTAGAAGAACTCATAAGAAAAACAAGACAAAAAACCTACATGTAGTGAATAGCCTGCATAGTGCTCTTCTACGGTTTCCTATTATATCTCCATTCTCAGTGTTAAGTTTAGGCCTAGATAATTTCTCAAAATTCAGTCATTCATTTGACTCCTCAAGCATGACTTGAGGAAGCATATTATGCATATGCAAGCATCTGATCTGAAGTACAATGTAGGACTATATCGGACAGAGTAGGGCCTACTGCATGAGGAGTAAGAGTTGACCTTTCATTAGAAAGGTATAAGAATTAGAGCATGGGAAGAGGATGAATAAGTAAGATGGAGAAAAGTTTCTTTTTTATGTAAAGTGTAAGTAAGCGTACAACACAGGACAGTAAGCAAGTGCCAGGACAGGAGACCAGTGAGCGAGGGACAGTCCACAGGACAGTTAGTGAGTGGCACAAACCATCAGCAACAGTATAATACCGTTTTTGCTCATCCTGCTGATAAGTCATTATCAGGAGTGAATCAACACATAGCCCTGCTGTAGCGTGCATGCATGTTGATTGACAAAAATCTCTTGAAGGACCCCCAAACCCTCCTACTACTGCGCTATACACATTAAATATGTGTATAATAATTCCATATTCTTGATTGATTGACAAGTACTCCCTGCACGGTTGTTACTATACCAACAATATTTTGAAGGTCATCATTTGATGCTGAATTTTATTTCAGCGGTAGCCTACTGTTTTGTAGCCATACAGTATGTGCCCCTGTGAAAAAACTCTGGCCCCACCTCGGCCCCCCTTGTAAATTTGGTCTAGAACCGCCACTGGTCTTGCTCCCAGATGCTTGTGCGGAGATGCTTGCTGTAGGGTTGCCAACACTCATGCATCTCGAGTGATAGTCACTCTATCAACGTCAATCTCACGGTCTCACTCTGAAGAAAAAAATCTCCCTCTAAATTTCACATTTTTCCGAGAATAATTTTTCACTCAAATGAAATACATTCCGATTTAAAAGGCACCAGATTGCAGGAAATGGCAACTAATTTTAAAAAATGTATTGGGGAATTGTTGTGTCTTGTTGTGTCACATGTATTGTTCACAATACCAACGACACTACTTTGAAGGTCATGATGCAGATTTTTTTTTTTTTTTTTTTTTTTGAGCGATGGTGTTGGGTCCCCGTTGGACCATGTCTCACTCCAAGCAATTTTGAAAAGTGTAGCGCATCATCTGATGTGACTGAGTGACGTAACTGATCACAGCACACAATTCACACACACCACCAGGGGTGTCATGGACTTAAGGGGTTGTTGGTTCATAACAGGCTGAGAACTACTGACTCAGGCAAAAGAATCAAATACAAATGGACTTGCTTTTGCTTTTGCCCATAATGAACAGCCACATGCAAACCAGCAGGGTGCGCCAAAATACAAGCTTTGTATGTTTATCAGAATGCCTGAACAATAACAGTGGTTTCTGAAGTAACTCTGAAAGTATTACAGTTTCAGCAGTCACTTTCATAATCATCCATATTCAACTGATCAAAACAATGCACACAAAAAATTGACTGTAGGAGCAAAGCAATGTGCCATTTTGCCTGGCTTTTAGAGAAAAATATGTTCAATTACCTCATCTGGAATCTTCTCTCGTCAGTGTTTACCACCAAGAAAATTATTCAGCAGACACTTTGGATACTCTGCTGAGTTCATTTTTAGGTAGAAGCCTAACATTTCTTTATTTATAAATGGGCTATTTATTTAGCCTAGCACAGTAGCCTAATATTTCAGCAGTATAGGACAGGTCAATTTTAACCAAAGCATGGACATTGGCTTCAGCCCTCTACTTATACGTAATAACAATGACAATATTAAGTTACTGTTACATAATAATACAATTTTTGATACATTTATCTCTCTCTATGGCTCTGGGTTTTATTTTGATTGAGCTCACATTCATCACTATATCTGATTTGTGTCCTATATTGAAATTAAGTCTATGTAAGTAGAACTCAATAAAGAAATGTTTCATAACATAGGTATGTAAAATAACCTGGGGTTAACCGGCACCTCAGATAAATGAAGAATATCACCCCATTCTTCTAAACATTTTGCTTTGTTTGTGCTGACACAAAATTTGGGAGTTCCCCCTCTCCTACCAAATCCCACTTTAATCACTGAAAATAACCAACCACAATCAATAGAGGTGTAGACTTTCTAATAGAAATACTGATAATGTGCAAAGCTAGCAAAACTATCCATTTGAAAGCAGCCTGACAACTAACTGCAATAACATCCTTAGGATTACTACAATGGACCGCCTCAGTGAGGGGTTCAGAGTAGCACTGAGCTCGGCCATGTCTGAGGAGCTGAAGCCGCATCTTTTTTTTTTTTTTTTTGGGGGGGGGGGGGGGGGCCTCCACCCACCCTCTTCGGAGGACAACTTTATTTTATTTATTTAATCATAGTGTACAAAAGGTGGTTGTTCCAGACAGACCCACATCGGCCCCAGTTCCAACACTGTTTCAAAAGAAAAGAAAAAGAGAACAATTGTAAATTCAGTAAAACTAATAATAAAAAAGGAAAAAAATTATATAATAGAAATAATAATGATTGTTATGAACGGTGGCTGGGGGCTGAATAAAATTAGAATGATTATAGGTGGATGGGTAACAGACGGGCAGTATTACAGACAAATAGACAGGGTAGACGAAACACACACGATTAAACAGACAGGAGAACGATAGACAGACAACACAACTGAGAGACAGACGACACAGATATAGACATACAGACAGACATACATATAGACAAGCATAGACAGAAATAGATATGCTGTACAGTCAGGCATATATACAATTATACCATACTACTAGAGCAGAGAAGATTTGCGGGAGGGTTTTATGAGTGTGTGTGTGTGTGTGTGTGAGAGAGAGAGAGTGTGAATGTGAGTGTGTTAGGGTATTATAAAAAGGCATGTTAGAAAGGGGAAGGAGAGAGAACTCTGAGGAGAGAACTCTGTCCATCTCTCTATCCGCAACAGTCGCCAAACAAGAGACTGCTGTGGGAGCTAAGGAGCGAGGCAGAGAGATGGATGGTGAGAAATGTTAGCCTGGCGAATGCCAAACTAAAATCACAAGTGATATTTAGTCTGGGGACCTACAGTACCTATTGCATTTCTCGTAGCGGAAGCATCGTTTACGATTGTCCAGAGCCGTTTATTGGGCGCTACGAATGTCTATCAGAGCGTCTGTACATACCTCGGAGCCAATACCAGAGCCACCACGTAACGTAAAATGCAATCGAGGGCCGTACAAATCCCTTTTTGTTCTACGATTGGATACCGAAAGTAAGCGAGAAAAACGGCCATGGTCACCATGATGCTTTGCAGAGTGGAATGAAATAAGCGCGCAAATGAGCATGGGAACTCCCAGGCTAGAGAAATATTACTTTTTAATTATTAACACGTTACATTTCACATGAATCACAAGATGTTTATATGTTGGCCAACAAAACATGGCGGAAATCTGAAAATATGCTTTGCTTGTTTTCCTCAGGTGTCCAATCACAGTGACCACATCACCAATGCAACACCAGCCGTCTTCCAGACTTGGAGTTTGCGGGAGGAGTAGAGGAAACTCCAAGGCAATTGAGCTTGCCTCAATGATGGCCTCCAGGTACTGTACATAGGCCTACCTTAATACATATCGGATGTGACCAAGCTGAAATTTAAAAAATTACTGCATTAATAATAATTACTGGGCCTGTCTCCACTGAAATAGCCTGTAATCTTCATCATTCACACATAATTGTTTTGTTCTCAGAGCTTCATAATGTCGGAGGATATTGGAAAAGTCCTGGCCAAGCACCAGTCAATCCGAGGGAAGATTGATGCAGAGTTTGAGAGGAGGATGAAAAAATGTGTCACCAAAATGGAGAAGAAGCAGGGAAAGATCATGGCTGCTGAAGTGAAACAGCTGCAGAAGCTGTAGGATAAACTGTGGAAGGTCAAGAATCCCCCTTTTCTGCTTCAGCTATGCGCATGTCTGATAGTGTCCTTAGAATAACCTAAGCCTGCATAGTTTTATATAAATTTCATCTATGTTTCATACACAAACCTATAATGGTGTTTTCTCATATAGGATAAACACAAAAATCTTATGTAAAACTATTCTAAACGTTGTCTCGTACTGAAAGAATCTACTCCTTATAATTTACTTATTCAAATCACATATAATGGGGGGGGGGGGCAAGCTAAGTTATGCCACCCTCGAAAAATCGCCTCAAGTTCAAGGAAGCACACTGCCCATCATTTTCGCCATTGACGTTTCAAAAACTCCTGTAACGTTCCATTTTGAGTAATGTGAACTAAGGTACAAAGTCGCTAGACACAACGTAGTACGTATTTTTGACAAAAAAGCGAAGGACTACCTGTCCCATAAGTCATTGCGAGCGAGATTTATTAAGTTTATGACCTAACGGTAGCAGAGACACTTATAAAGAAGACAAATCACTTCAGAAGTCCT